>JBBPBX010077564.1:0-16837 GCA_038048925.1 Garcialebias charrua | reverse complement strand
CAAGTAAATAAAAACGGATAAATCATTATATTTTATGTCCTTCCTGTCTTTAGCTGCATTTGAGCACCTTTTGATGTTTAGAGCTAAATGAACAGAATGGAAAATATATTTGTTTCCTTGATGCAGGTCAATCTGCTAGTTTCCTTAAATAGAAACTTTTTGAACTATCAGTACGTTGAATAATCAGTTGAGCTCTTATGCAAAATATATTTAAAAGGTTTTCAGATTTTTTTTAACGCATGATCTACCCTTTTTTGCTCCATACTAGGCCAAAATGCAGAAGAAGACCATCTTTTATCCAGGAAAACAAAGAGTTGTTTTCCGCAAGGGACCCCTTGGATTTATTCGTCAGGACCCCTCTCCTGAGGCCAAAATGATAAAAAATTATCCTAGTGTGCAGAACAAATCTGAGCCATAGAGAGAGGACATTGTGCGGCGAAATGTTTGTCTGCAGTTCATCAAAGAGGAGGGGATGTCACAGATGATTCAGAAGTGCTGGGAGACTAGAAGCTGCAGCAGCACCTGCTCAAGAGACAGAAATCATCTCCAGTCATACAACCACACCATCCAGTGTGCCACAGAAACATCTGGGTGAGCAACTAAGAATGTTGTATTAACAATTTTAAGATGAAAGGACAAAAATTGCCTTAAAAACTGAATATTCCTCCCAAACTGATCCTTGATTTTTTTTACAATATAATTTTTTGATTTCTCATAGTGATGGAGGAGTACGAAGGATTGGAGGCTGCAATGCTGAGCATCTCACCCTCTACGCTCCTGAAGGCCGAGATACACTTGAGCGTCCTCAGGTACGCCACTCTACGCGCGCATTTTGTGCGCATGTGTTTTGCTGCTATACTTCAGAAACTATCAGCTTTCAAACGCTCGCGTTCTCCTTGTTGTAATATGAGCAGCTGCGCACGGAGGGGACTCAACTGAGCTCGCTGATTGGTTACTTGCTGACACGCCTACTGAAATGATTGACAGCTTTCACTCAGCTCATGTAGCTCGCTGAAGACCGCGGCGGTGTTCTGATACGGTGTTTCTACTATATATGTTATAAAAAGTTCTCTCAGAAATAAAAATAATAACAGGGAGCACTTTTCCTGCAGCACACAGCCCACCAGGGATATTTAAAACATCGCGCACCCAGGTAGGACCTGAATTCATTCATTTCAATCATGGAGTGAACGGAGGAAGAAGTGATTACTTGACTTTAGGCAAAAAAACAAAAGAAAAGGCCCAATCAGCGATAAAGAAGGGGAATTTATTTCATTTGTGTAACATACAAAACAGTCCGGCGCCGGGGAAGTTTATGGTCAGACACCGCGTATCGCGCACGTTAAAAAAAAGCTTTGCGCGTACATGCCCTGAGGGGCTACGCTTTTGCCTTGACGTACGTACGCTGCGTATAGGCGTATCGTGAGAACGCTCGAGTGTATCTCGGCCTTAAGTCAGAGCAGTACGCACACTATAGTTACACTTGATGAAATTCTAAAATATAATCTGCTTGTGTTTAGTCTCTCTCCCATATTTGTCTCCGTGTACACAGTGTCAGGATCAGCGGAAACAGAGGGAACCCCAGTGTCAAACAGAGCAAAGACAGGTTTTTCTTAAAGTAGGTGATTTCAGGACTGGAGTGTTATTCTCTTTTACGATGAATAACCCTCCAAAACTGAGCCTTGACCTATTGTGTTCTGGCAGAAGCAGAAGGAATAAAAGCACAACTTTTTGAGTTTCCACTAAACACCACCTGTTGTGTTCAATTGGGATTCATACAGTGACTGATACATTATCTTTATTTAGGTCCAACTGCAACGGTGTCCAGGTGTTCAGACGCATCAGGTGATTCAGAATCCTCAACAGTTAACGGTAAAGAAATGTACATTCTATTACTGAACATTTTCCTTCATCTGTTGGTTTGGACTTCTGACCTGTAAGAACAAAAGCAAACTCTCGGGGATTGTCAGGATGTGCAGCAAAACTGCTGGCATAGACCTAAGGAACCTCGCAGACCTACACAAGGTGAGGTCAGTGAACAAGGCCAGGCAGATTCTGGCAAACCCTGATCACCCACTCCATGACGAGTTCAGGTTGCTTCCATCTGGACGCAGGTTTCTACAACCCAAATGTAGAACGAACAGATTTAAAAACTCATTTATCCCAGTAGCAATTAGGTTTCTTAATGCACAATAATTTTAACACTGTTATTTTAATGTTTTATTGTCTTGTGTTGATATGTGTATGTGTGTGTAAGTGCATATGTATGTATGAAACTGTGCACACCTATTGACTGCAAATCTAATTGCCCCTTGGGGATAATAAAGGAACTTGAAACTTGAAACTTGAAACTTGAAAAGAAATCTGATGCTTTATGTTTTTAAGCTACGGTACATAAAATCATTTGTTTACTTTCTTCTGATTGTTTACAGTCCTGGCAAACACACAACAGACATCCGTGGCCCTTCCATCACAACAGACATCCGTGGCCCTTCCATCACAACAGACATCCGTGGCCCTTCCATCACCGCTGTCATTTCTACTGAAGGAAAAAGAGAGTGCAAAGAATACAGAGTTGTATAAAGGTTCGTTTCAACTCACCCTTAAATATCTATTTGTTGCATCAATAGCAATGTCTGGATAATTTTCACAGCTACTTCATCTGTTGTCTTAAAATTATACTGAAGCCATAAATAAATAACTGAAAGATAACGCTCCTTTTCAGATTCCAGCACAAGTGCAGCTTCCACCTCTGCACAGAGACCTTTCCTTTGAGGACAGTGCTGAAGATGGTAAGAACTGACTGCATACAAAAAATAATTAATTTTTTTACTGAGTAGTTTGCTTTATTAACAGCATTTCCACGCTGTTTGTCAAATATTTTGTAAACAATGTGGCTAATATTTGGAACACAGTCTTTTTTTTATGGAACCCTAATTCCATGTATTTTTATTTTTTTATGATAGTTCCCTCAGCTCAGCCGCCCTTTGCTGTCCCCCTGCCTCAACCTGACCATGACATTAACCGCTGGAGTAGTAAACTAGTAGTAGTAGTAGTAAACTAAGTAGTTTCCTGCTTACAACAATTTGCTCCTGTTTCATTGTCTGCCTGTTGTAGATCAAGTTGTAATGACTTTGACAAAACTAAGACAGAGCTTTGTAATGGATGATGTAGCACAGCTGTTGAAAACATCACGATGTCAAAAAATGAAAACTGAAAAGCTATTTGTTATTACACTTTAACAAGCTTTCACATCACTTTCATTGATTGTTTTGTAAAGACAAACGAGGTACAACTGAAACAAATATGTTAGTTGCAAAATAATGTTTTTATTTTTGTCTGTACATTTTATTGTATGTTAACATGTAGACTGGGAGGAGACCCCAGGGAAGACCCAGGACGTGCTGGAGTGGTCTGGGAAGTCTGTAAGAGTCCTCCCAGAAGAGATGGAAGAAGTTGCTGTCTGGACACTCCCTGCTCAAGCTGCTGCCCCTGTGACATGACGTAAAACCAGGAGGAAGATGATGGATGGATGGAGTTAATATGTCTGAAGGTGATATTATGCCTTGGAGTTTAATTTTTTTAATAAAACTAAAAACTAATAAACAACTATTAAGACTGGTATTTTCTCCAAAGCAGCTTCATATGATGTGTTGTGTACGGTATGAATATTTATGTGCTTACTGCATTTTAGCTCAAGGTATTTGTGGCAGAGCTGAATCTTATTTGCAAAAAAATTCATCTATCAATGTTGGAAACATGTTTTAAAAGTAAAAGTTATGGAAGTGTTTCATCTGTTTATCTGTAAAGTATTTGTAAAAAAGAAAAGTCCAACTCCAGGTGTTCTGTTGTGCAGCTCTGCAGCTCCAGGCACGTCACTGTCAGCTGAATCTGGAAGAATAAATGTACAATATGTTTTAATGAAGGTTTACAAGTACCTGTCACATAAGTACATATACTGAAAATTGCAACATTTACTCACCTGGACATAGAATCCACTTTGCCCATTGGTTAGAATGAGGTACCGGTACTTCTCATCTTCTAAGCATCTGATGTCACAATTTGGCCAACACCGAAACTGTGCAAATGACATGGAGCTATTTAGAGGACATTTAATCTCTAGGAGCTGCACAGAGTCCAAAATACCATCCAGGCTTATTACAAACTAAATACAGTAGGTGCATCCTATCATTGCAAAACACAATTAAATTAACTAATAAAAATAAAACAATTAGTATCAGCATTTATTCCACAGTATTGCAGCAGTGTGGCTGCATGACCTGCTTGTATTACACCTGATGTTTAAACTAACAGCCAGGCTCGGTGATGGAGGACTTTAAGGCTTTGGCTGAGCTCTGTCTGTGCTATCTAAAAAAGCTAAGTCTGGTCCTCTGGACATTCAAAAAACAAAACAAAGCAACAACAACAACAACAAAAACTGTTGAAACGTTCGTCTTTCGTCCGAAAGACTTCCGGACGAAAGACGAAACGTTTCTAGTTTTTTTTTTTGTTGCTTTGTGTTGTTTTTTGAATGTCCAGAGGACCAGACTTAGCTTTTTTTTTTAGATTTTTCTACCTGGATTATTGAGCATGCATCAGGGTATCTGTCTGTGCTAATTTAAGATAAATAAGATTGTGTTCCACCTCTTTTAATAAAACGTGCCCAACGTTAGTACTGTAGATACTAAACCTCAGAGCTTTTCAGGTTGTTTTCGGGTTATTCATTGCTTCACCGTAATGTGCTGATATAAACTAGCTAAATATGCTAGTAGAAGTAATCTGCACAGGCACTTCTTCACGTCGCCCCCATCCCTCCCTCGTCTGCAGCGGAATGATGAGCTTTTTCTCTCTCTCTCTAAAATAAACTAAAAACATTTAGCCCTGGCAAACTGCTTTGGTTTCATATTTGATAAGTTACAAACTAAAATAAACAACAAGAGTCAATTTTGTTTAAGTTACTTTAGTTAGTAAGGTATTATTAAGTCTCAAACATATATGAACTTTCTTGTCTCAAACATATATAAAAAAAATCCTTCTGTTATTTCAATTGAAACTGTCTGCACAAAATACTGAACAAAATACAACACAAAAAGTAAATTACAAGTGCAGTAATCCACCCCCAAAAATAAAAAAATGTATGTTTTGTGAATGTTTGATATACCACTGTGTCTGCTTGATTGAACTCAGCCTCCTTGATGTGATGACAATTTCAGGATAGGAATCTGAGGCATCATCCACTTCTGTAAAAATAAATAACTGATCATGCAGATACTGTGGAGGCGTCTTTCAGTAGATTGAAACAAGTTAAAATACTTTATTTAATGTTTACATCCACTCACCTCATTTAAAATGTGTTTTACGGCAAATAAACAATGTAATTCTGGAATATTGCCTTCCTGGTTCCCTTTTATAATGAGCCAGTTTGAATGGTCTTTCTGATCCAGGCACAGTGACCACCTCTGAGCAGTCTGGATACAACAGGATGTACGGTCCTTCTTGTATGTCCTTGTTAAACCTTCTCATTTTCTGGACACCTTGTTGCAGTATCTCGGGTGCTCCTACCTCTGGGTCTACAAATAACAGGACCATTTTCCCTCTTAGAGGTTTTAAACCAGTCCCACTTGGCACCATCAATCCAATGTTTATCTGTGACAAAGATGAGAGCAATTTAACGTATAAGAGGTAGAAAAAATCAATAAATAAACACGATACATACATATGTGTTTCTCTATGGTCTAATTTGTGCTTGTGCTAGTACAGTTTCACAGTCAGCGAGTCAGGTCAGTACAGCTTACCTGCACGTTTTTTCCTTTATGTTTTCCTCTCGGACCGTAGTTAAAACCCTGACGCTCTTTGGACTTGGAGCTTCGGTACTCTTTGAAACATTTATATGATGGGCCAGGTTGTTCTGCTGAAATTAAAAAAGGTCAGTCTCAAAAATCAAAATGAGGTAACCAATAGCGCTAATATGTTTTATTCACAGGCTAATTAAAAAAGCTAACATTACGCTGCACTTACGGTACTTTGTTTAGCATTGTCCGGTTGTTGAGATGTCCCCTCTCCTGCATCCATCTGCTCTGTGCCATTTAAAAACTCCAAGGATCGACCGCACGAAATACAAAACAGCTTAATAAACTTATAGGTGTCCCACAGAACGGGCAAAACGTGACTCGACTGTCGTCCATCTTGGGTCAAAATGACCGCTTCCGGGTCATCACTTCCGGGTCATCACTTCCGGGTCAGCCTCGTTAGGACATTCCCTTTCCGTGTGATTCTCTCGTTTGCTAAAGTGTTTCAGAAAATGTTAATTTGTTTCAGAAAATGTTAATTTGTTTCAGAAAATGTTAAAGTGTTTCAGAAAATGTTAATTTGTTTCAGAAAATGTTAATTTGTTTCAGAAAATGTTAAAGTGTTTCAGAATTTGTTAAAGTGTTTCAGAAAATGTTAATTTGTTTCAGAAAATGTTAAAGTGTTTCAGAATTTGTTAAAGTGTTTCAGAAAATGTTAATTTGTTTCAGAAAATGTTAATTTGTTTCAGAAAATGTTAAAGTGTTTCAGAAAATGTTAATTTGTTTCAGAAAATGTTAATTTGTTTCAGAAAATGTTAAAGTGTTTCAGAAAATGTTAATTTGTTTCAGAAAATGTTAATTTGTTTCAGAAAATGTTAAAGTGTTTCAGAATTTGTTAAAGTGTTTCAGAAAATGTTAATTTGTTTCAGAAAATGTTAAAGTGTTTCAGAATTTGTTAAAGTGTTTCAGAAAATGTTAATTTGTTTCAGAAAATGTTAAAGTGTTTCAGAATTTGTTAAAGTGTTTCAGAAAATGTTAATTTGTTTCAGAAAATGTTAAAGTGTTTCAGAATTTGTTAAAGTGTTTCAGAAAATGTTAATTTGTTTCAGAATTTGTTAATTTGTTTCAGAATTTGTTAAAGTGTTTCAGAAAATGTTAATTTGTTTCAGAATTTGTTAATTTGTTTCAGAACTATTTGTTAAAGTGTTTAGCCTTATTTGTTAATGTGTTTTGCACCTCAGGGCCACCGTACCGATGCGACCAATAATCCGGAAAATACGGTACTGCTTGTAAAATCATAAAAGTTTCATGAAAAATCATTTGGGTCCTCGAGGAGAGTTGGTTAAAATTTTAGCTTGCTAAATTGAGAAATGGATACGTGGTAATTGTGAACAGTCACCAAGAACTCAGACGACATAAGCACATTCAGAAACGCGTGCATTTACTTGTGTATTTATTCTGAAAAAGTAAAAACTGCAGGTAGCCTACATATGTGGTGAGTAGATCCTCATTTAAAGTGGTTGTTCAGATTTTTCCCTTGAGTCCAGCAGTGTCACAGATGTCCAAAATGGCTCACATGGCATGTTTTAACATCAAGGGGTTATGGTCTGCTCCAACACTTGCAATTTGGTCTCACTAAATGACTTTGTCAATTTTTTTTTGACATATTTGTATTTTCCATATATATTTTTTTCCACTGGCAGTAACTATTCTATAAAACAGGTCAAGTATCAAGGATTCTTTATTGTCATTTATATCACATGCTTACATGAGGTAAAATAAAATTATATAACAACAATCCTGGTTTAAACCCAGAGCAATATATATGAAGGTAAATGTAAAGAAAATTAAAATAAGGATAACAAATAATAATGAAAAAATATTAAATATTAAAAACAGTTATAAATAGTATTTCAAAATAAACTTCAGACCTTTTATCTTGTTATTTATAAATTAAAAGGACAAAGGAAAAACAGAAATATGTAGATAGGATAACTGAGAAGTTAAGCATCAAATTATCTTTAAACTTCCTTATACCGTATTCTCCGGCCTATAAGTCACACCTTTTTGCCTACATTTCCAAGCTCTGTGACTTATAGGCCGGTGCGACTTATACGTGGATTTTTCTTTTTTTTCTTCACTTTGGTCAAAAAATGGTCACTTAATTTAACGGTTTTTAACCGTCAAAGTGCATTTATCAGGAAAAGTTAAACTGAGATACACTTTTACTGTAATGTCAGCTAACAAAAATATATTTTTATGTGTTCATCTTTAAAGATCAAAGAGATGCAGGTTTGTTTGCTGCACTGCAGGTCTGTTGCTGCGCGTGCTCGTTTTGTGCCGTGAGGTGCGACTTATAGGCTAGTGCGACTTATACGTGGATTTTTCCATTTTATTGGACATAATTACCCTGGTGCGACTTATACTCCGGTGCGACTTATAGGCCGGAGAATATGGTAGTATGGCTATTGGTTTAAAATTCTTGTATCTTAAGTATGATTCAAACAATAATTTTAGACATTGAGACACAGCTCTCTATACTCCAAGTACATCCAGATTCCTTTTTATTTGTAATTTGTCAACAAAAGTTGTTTACACAAAATCCAAAACATTTCCCAGAAGTTAAGAAAGAGGGCTACTTTTTTGTTTATAATAAATGAATAAATTTTATTTATTTATTTAAATAATGCATATGTAAAAAACTGAAACTGTATTAAGTAATTGAACTCTGATGAAAGAGAAAACAATAAAACCAATAAATATTTTAAAAGGTAGCAATAAGAATGTATATTTGAGTTATTGTGATGTCTGCTGCACATTTTGGGTGCATTGAAAAAGAACAGCTATAGTGGGAGCAATAGAGAAAAGCAAGGGGTGGAGATTCAGTACATCCATCTATGGAAGGAGTCAAATTCAGACTGCAGTACCACAAATAGCCATAGTGGGAGCAATAGAGAAAAGCAGGGGGTGGAGATTCAGTATACCCATTCATGGGAGGAGTCAAATTCAGACTGTAGTACCACTATGGGGTTGTAGAGGGACTCGGAGAGCAAAATCTGTGTGAAATGTCAGGGGCTAAAAACTCATTTTACATCCAAAGTGAGGACAATCATGAAAAATTGTCAGTAGCACCTATATAGCTAGTACAGCTGATTTCCATTGAAAACAAAGTGAGGACCAGGCAAATGTCCTCACTTCCCAAAAATGACCTCACTTTGTTGGTTAAAAACTTATGGTGGTCCTCACTCTGTAGCAAAAACAGGAACACACACCCAACACACACACACACACACAGCTGTGGATGGACAGGATGGTTTGGGTTTCAAGTTTTGCATTTTTTTAAAACAAAATAATGGATTCTGTTAAACTGGATTCCCACCCTGACAAGCCAAGATAAATCTTGATAGACCTTTTAAAAACAGTTTATGGTGTAAAACATTAGTTTACTAGCTAAAAACACATGTAAAGGTGAACAAAGAACAACGAGGTTGCAGGTCTCCTACGCAGCTACATCAACACGACAACAATCACGTTCGACGCTCTTTAGAAAACACAAACATCTTAGAAACATCCTCTATTTATTAGGCGACATATCGTATAATAATCACTGTAAAGTACGACATGTGTTACTGAGTTAATGATAAATAACGAACACTGAACAGCTAAAACGAGTCCTGTGCTAAACAACAACAACGCCGACTCACAGCCGTTTGGCGTGCCGTTGTCGAGGTACAACGGCTGTTTATTATCGTTACTGTTGTAGTGATACAACCTTGGGTTTTGAAACACTTCTCTGATCGCTCTCAGTAATGAACTTTTTGGGAATTATTCCTGAAGGGACAATAATACTTTTATTACTTTTACTTTGAATCAAACATTACAAATTAAGTCATCCAGAGACTTCTTTTAATTTGTGTTAATTCAAAGTTCATCAATGAATAATTTGTGTTATTTGTATAAGCATTAGTGCATTTAATGTTTGATAGTCAAGGACTATTTAATTCAAACTGGACATTTTCTCAAAATGTTATTCATGAAGGATTTCTCTTCTCAAACCTACAGTGAAGATTCAGTGACACTGTTTATCTCATTTTAGTTTGAGCTCAGGACAATCTCCTCAGAAGAGACTTTTGTTTTTGTCCTAATTAATAATCAGATGAATAATATCTGTTTTTGCTATTATCATTAACATAGGTCCCATATGTGATGCTTAATGACGTTGTTTTAATCAAACCAACAGTATTTTGCTTAAAGTGTTAAGGCAAAGGAATCAGTTTTATCATAAAATGCTGACATCTGAAACTAACACTTTATCTTTCTGACAAACTAATCTTTTGACCCCCTTTCAACGTGTTGATGTCATTCTCACATCAACTTCTGATGCCATCCGGCCAATCAGAAAATAACACGTTTTCTGGGTCACGTTTCAGTTAAAACCTTCACATCTAACTTCTCTTCAGTAGTTACTGAAAGAAAGTTGACATGAATGGACTTTCTCTTTGAAGCTGAGAACTTGGACCAAGCGTCAACGGTCCAGTTCAACAGCCGAATTAATAGCAAGACTGCTGTTAACTCACCTGAGCTTCTAAGCTCCAGCTACTGAAATATATGTATATCAGTATTACACCTGAAGCACACATATTATGCGTTATGATTTATGTTCACTTAATTCCACCATATAATGTGAAAATATATTCAAGATGGAACCTTTAATTACGGGTTTTATTTCCAATAGGGAAGAGTTTTTCAGTTACACGCCTGCATAATACAACAGACACAACACTGGATGATTGACATACAGAGCTGGTAGCTTGTTGGCTGAGAGGCGGATCACTCACAGAGTAGAAAAGTTCTAGGGCGGTTCCAAGGCGGTTCGGTTCCAGGATTGGTCCCACGAGGCGATGACGTCATCTAGAGGTATAAAACCGTGGTCCGCCTTCGAAGATGTGTGTGTGTGGACTTGTGCTCGGTGAGAGGTCTGTTGGTCGCTGTAAGGTTTATTCTTATAATGTACAATAAACCTGCCTAAAACTTGCACATTCGTTTCAGAGCTTCCCTTCAACTTTTGAACCGCAACAATTTGGTGATCCCGACGTTGAGAAGTGTGAGGTTTGGCCTGAAACGGAAGCCGATTGAGGGCTTCCCCCACGAGTGGCGGAGCAAGCTGCAGCCAAGTGGCGCCTCTTCATTCAGGTGAGCAGATCTTCCGTTTATACCTAAATGTCTGCTATTGAAAACGCTAAATTTACCTTGGCTGTATGTCTGTTCTGTCTACGGGTGGGCAAAAATTACACCGTAGTCTAGCTACGGTCGTTTGGTTTAGCGTTAATAGTTAAATAACGTGAACCACTGTTGGTATTTCATTTGAATGTGCATTTTTTTTGCTGTTTTCGTACATATAAGTAAAGTATAAAGCACATAGTCCACACACACAAAGGGTGAGTGTATGAGTGCCTAAGTTTGCGTTTTTTCCCCATCTATGAGCTCCAGCCTGTTGGCTGGGAGACATTTTTTTTATTTGTTTATTTTATGGGCTCCGGGAGCTGTGGGGCTGAGGTCAGAGGTGAACTCCGGGATTTATTCGCCGTAGAGTCGCACTGGCTTTCATCCAGCACACGGCTTGCCGTACAGAGTGGCCTGGGTCGCTCCGGGTTCACAAGAGTTGCCGAGAAGGTGATTTAGTTCACAATCCGGGACCAGTGATCGCCGTTAGAGTCAAATCTTTTCTTCCCCTTCCCAGTTGAAGTTGATTGCCGTATTTTCTGGTGTATAGGTCGCAAACTTTTTATTTTTTTTCATTTATTATTTTTTTTATTTTCTTTTCTTTATTCATTTTTTTTCCTTTATTTATTTTCTGTTTCATTTAGAGGCTTGTGGCCTGTACTCCAGAAAGTGCTGTAAACACGCAAACTAAGGCAACAGGGAAAGATTTTTTATTTTATATATTGTTTCAGTGGGTGTATTTGCCGGCAGTAGGTCAAATTGTGAAGTCTAATAGTGACTGCCACTGCTGTGCTCTGGGGTGGCATTTTTATTGGGTGTTTTAGGAGGGTGATTTAAAACAGGCAGTTTCTTGGTTGGCTACTGCAGCTGTCCATGGTCCTGGCTGGAGGTTTGCTCACTTCACCCTTGTAAAACGCGTGTATAACATTATTATAATGTCTGACATACCTATACAAACTTGGAAGAATTGTGCCCCTGGCACATTAGGATCTGTTGTTATGGGTTTCATGGAGTCGGAAGGTAGCTGTCAAGAATGTTCTTGATGAGAAAAGACGTTTAGTTTCTTGGGTGAATAACATGTGTCGGTCAGGAATGTTTCCTGTTGTGGATGACCTGTCTCCATCTGCTGTTGGACAGAAATCTGCTTGAGAAGTGTGCACAGGGCAGTTTCACAGAGACAAGTTGTTGGCTCACATTCAGTTTTATGGCCGTCAACAGATAAGACCTTAGTGCCTGACACCACAGGGCCCCCACCTCTTCCTCCTTCCATGCTCGTACCAGGGAAGAGACATCTCCTTGAGGTTACCCCCCCCCGCTCCCCCGCGCCTGTAACACAGCTGCCCCTGAGTGAGGTGAGTTCACTGGACCATTCTGTAAGTTCTGGTCCAGGGAACGGCTCAGATTTATTGTTTGTTCGTTTAAGTTCAACGCTGCTGTTGGAAAGACTCCACAGTTAAGTAGTTAGTTAATTGATAGTTCACGGTTGGGTTGTTTTATTTTTTTATTGTTGCTGTGACTGTTTGTGCTATTTTATGAAAACATGGAGGCTGAAAAGGCGCACGTTATGGTCATGACTGGCAGAACGGAGACATGCCTTGAAGCTCAACGGCCTTGTGCTTCCCCCCTCCTCTTTGCCCCGCACCTCCTCCTCCTCCTCGTCCTCCCCCGTATGCACCTGTGGGATTAAATCCACACAACCAAATGCCATTGACGAAGCTATCATCCATAAATCTGGCAGAGCTCTCACTTGGTTCTGAACACACTAGATCCAGCTCAGACTTGCTTCTCGTTACAGGAGGTATTTTACAGACAAAATCAGCTGAAAATAGGAATATGGTGCAAGACCATGTGCAAACATTGATGGGTGGTGTTCACACCACTCCTGGCTCTGTGGGTGAACAAAGGGGAGGTGATGTGTTTCGTCCACCGTCCTCTGATGCTTCTTTCAGCGTGACATCTTTGGGGGCTTCATATGACTCCGTGCCACTGACCTGTCCTGGTCCAACTGCTTGTCCTGACCTCAGGCCTCCTGCCACAACTTTTGATAAGGTCACTGGCTGGCAGCGAGGAAATTCAGGTCGATTAAATAGAATTGCTGATAATGTTCACACATGCCTTGACGCAGCGCCTCCTGCTCAATTCATGTTACCTCTCGTTTCTTCCACCACAGCTGAGGGAGTCCGCAAACAGACTTACACGCCTTTTAGTTTGCAGGATACTGAGTTGATCCGTCAGCGTTTGCCTGATATCCAGAAAGGAGGTTCGGCTTGGATCCGCGCTTTTCTGGAGGCATGCGCCGGAATTGTGCCATGTCTGGGTGATTGGAGGAGGGTTTTCACAGCATGCACGTCGTTTGGTAGTTTGACTGAAATAGAACAGGCTGCTGGGACTAAATTGGACCCAGACAGTGACACACTGCACGACCACGTTCAAATTTTATGGCCAATTATACGAGAGAAATATCCGACGTCTATGAAATCTTCAGACTTGTGTGAGATTCCTCCGGCTGTTACAGAACGGGGCACGACCTACTTATCTAGAGTTAAGCTCTTGTGGGAAAATAGAACTGGAAATGATCCAACGATTGATCCTACGACTCAACTGTTGTTCAGAGGAGCTGTAGAGAGCTCTCTGTCTGATGATGTTAAGAAGAGTTTGGCGTCTGTTGTTGGCCTAACAAAGATGGATTATGATTTATGGGCAGCCCACATTGTTCATTTTATTGATCAATCTTTTGATAAGAGGGAGTCTGATGACAGGGAATTAAAATCCCTTGAAACTCAATTAGCTAAGGCCCAATTAAAAGACATACGTGACAAACTTAATTTCACAAAGGTGAATGCAATTCAGATGCCCCAGGTTCAGGGTCCTCCTACATCATCTGATAATTCATATCAACAGAGACCTCTGGGCCCATCCACATCCTGGCGCAGGGGTCGGTACAAACGTCCGAGGGGCAACCCTCGACCCACGGACAGGTGCCACCGGTGTGACGGGGTGGGACATTGGCATTTTCAATGTCCGACCAAACAGGATTTATCGAGACAGGAGGTGACGCCAGCTCGTTATCCACATGACGTATATCCACCACCACCAGATAATACTCCACATGGTCCTATGCCGGGAGCCAATAATCAGGCCCCAGGCCAATATCCTATCCAATAGGGGTGCCCTGGTCCGGCAGTAGGTGGCGTCTTGTATTTGGAGCCTTTTTGGTATCGTTAACCATTAACGGCCGAAATCACATGTGTATGGTTGATACAGGCGCCAGGTATTCGTCAGTTAACACGTCACTCCCACGATCAAGCCAGAGGAGTGGCCGCTCTCGTGTGGAATAATCTGCGCTTTGAACACTCCTTCCTGATTTCTGACATATGTCCAGTGAACTTTATTGGACGAGACATTCTGTGTGATCAGAACGTGACTTTGATGATGAGTCCTGACAACGTCCAGCTGAGTTTTCCTGATGGAACTGTTCAGTACTGTGCTACAGTGAAAAGCTCCATTCATCAGATGCTCCAGGTTGAAGGGACTTCTGCTGAGTCTGGTCCAGCCGAATTTCAAGCTGAAGTTTGGTGGGGAGCAGTTCCTGACTTTACAACTACGCTCTTGTACGACACACTGCAGAGCTGGAACGCCTGGATTAATGTCATAAGATCTTATGACATGCTTCCTGATGTGGCACATTGCACGCTGAACTATGACCTTTGTGGTGATGGAGACTACGATGTGCTCTGGACAGGACTGCTTGAACATTGTCAAGAGACTGGTGAATTTCCAGTGGCTGAAATCATGGACATTTATGTGGCCCCGGAGGGAGTGGTGGCAGGCGTGAAATTGCCCGCACCGTTACTGCAACTGTATATGCTTGGCGATGTATCAGCTCCACATGTGTCATTGATGGTTGTGTCTGGTGCTGATGCGAAGAATTTAGGTCCTGTGATGAGACGCTGTCTTGCTGTAAGGGAATGGGTGCCTACACAAAATCCACACTTACACTATTCTCCAGAAACTGATACTTACAGGATCACACACAGATCATTCACATTATTGTTACCTGAGAAACATTCTCTGCCTAGATCACATGGCGGAGAAAACACAGACCATGTTGATACGGACAAACTGTTAGCCAGTTTGCCTGATACACTTTGGGCCAGGAGTTCTACAGATGTGGGCCTGCTGAGTGTCAACCCTGTATCGATCGTCCTGAAGCCAGGCACGGTTCCAATCTATAAACATCAATATCGACTCCGACAGGAGCAGATTGACGGTATAGAGCAAACTATTAAGGGTTTGCTGGAAGCTGGTGTGTTGCAGCCCACTGTTTCGAGCTGGAACACACCTCTACACCCGGTACCAAAAGCTGATAAATCTCATTACCGTTTAGTTCATGATTTGAGGCCTATAAATAAGGTTGTTGTTCCATCTAATTATGGTACTCCAAATCCTTATGTTATGATGAATGCTATTCAGCCAGAACACAAGTTTTTTACTTGTATTGACCTGGCGAACGCGTTCTTTTGTGTGCCTCTGGACGCTGGATCAAGGGATCTGTTTGCATTTACCTTTAAGGGGAAACAATTCACGTACAGTAGATTACCTCAGGATTTCGTGGATTCGCCCTCTTTGTTCAATAATGTATTAAAGCAAGTCCTTACTGATTTGCCTTTGCCACCGGGAGTGGTTTTAATCCAATACGTTGATGATATTCTGATAGCAGCTCCGACTTCAGAAGCTATTATGCTGGCATCTGAAGCTGTGCTTCGACATCTAGCCCAGTGTGGTTTTAAAGTGTCAAAACACAAATTACAGGTGGGTCGTTCAAAAGTTCAGTTTTTGGGTAGGCTCATCTCTGGCTCTGGCCTGCAACTGACGCCATCTCAGAAAAGCTCCATTTTAAATCATTCTAAACCAGCAAATGTTAGGATGATGTTAAAATTTTTGGGGCTGATCAATTACAGTAAGAACTTCATTCCTGATTTCAGCCGTAAGGTGGCTCCTCTGCGGAACCTCATTTCGGCTGTGGGATATAAAAATTTTGTGTCCCCACTGCAGTGGACGGAGGAAGCTGACAGGGCATTTGTGGAGATTGAACTAGCTTTGTTTGATGCGTGCTCTCTGCAGTGTCCAGATTACTCCTGGCCATTTCACTTGGTAGTGGATGAAAAAGACGGATTTGTGAATGCCGTCTTGTTTCAAAGAGGGAAGCTGCTGACAGAGACTACACGTTTTGATGTATGAAAGTGCACAATAAGATCAAATTCTGACCCTTCTCAATGTATTGTACAGCAGGTACGAGACGACTTGGCTGAGCTGAGCGCGTCTGAGGGGCTGGGCGCATCTTAAGGACTGGGTGTGTCTGAGGAGCTGGGAGTTACATCTGTACAGAGTGACACTGCATCTCGACCAGTTCCAGGGCCTGATACAACTTGAGGAAAAACTCAAAACAGACTTAAAATAACATTACATAAAAAGGGGACGTTGTTTGTTGTACATAATTGTTACAGGAAGAATGAATTTCCTAGCGGTGAGGTTAAGTGCGGTAACCACTTTTGGAATATTGTTTACAGGTCTCACTCTGTGGGTTGCAACGACAGCTAAGACAGGCTCCCCTGAAGTTGTTCACGACAATGTCAACAGATCTTGTGATGAGGACCCTAACTTCTTGCTCAGAAGAGGGGAAGGTGGAGAGTTTGCTGGCATGATGCAGAGAAGGAAGGTAAATGTTTTCTTTGTCCTGGAGACCGAGTGGAAGGGCAGCAAGGCTCACGGTGTTGGAGCAGGATTAAAGCTCTCTTACTTTGGTGTGGATAGTGGAGAAGATG
>JBBPBX010077563.1:0-16005 GCA_038048925.1 Garcialebias charrua | reverse complement strand
GACAGCGACATGAAACTTTACGTTTTTGGCATTTTGGCTATTTATGTTACCACACTTTGGGTGTTTTTGCGATAACAGACTATCATGACTTGTTGGTGACGTTTCGTCACCTGGTTTGCGTGTCTATGATGTCATGTATCATCCCCCCCACCCCACACCACCACCACCAAACAAAACATTCTCACACATACTGTACATACAGACAGGTAAACAGTATACACACAGCTGTAGAGCTGTGGGCCATTCAGGCTGGAGTTGATGGTAGCTGCAGTCTTTCAGCGCTTTTCAGGTTCAAACACTTTCTTCAAAGCTGTGAGTCTAACTCCCACCCTCCACCCCCACCCCACACACACACACACACAACACACACACACACCATGCCTCTGGGCTCGGCTGCTCTGTCATTATGGTTAACAAACTTACACCAGCTTCCTGCGCTGCTCTCTCCAGTTTAACAAATGGTCGACCCATCAGCTGTCCAGCACGTCTGAATCCTCGTCAAAACGAATCAAAGTTTGATCCCCAACATAAACACACCTTTACAGATATTTCAGCGTTTGTTGCTCTGTTCTACTAAAATTAATCTATTTTTTTTTAAGTGTCTTTGGCATAAGGTCACAGTACCGGTAGTTTAAAATAAGTTTTATTGTGGGTCAGAGGAGGTGGCCACCCACCCAGACCCCTAAGGGTTTCTTCTACACTTTATTTTTTTCATTCCCCCCACCCCAAGCTACAGCGTAGCACAGGTGCTGCCCATCTGTGTGTCTGTCTGGTGGTCTTGCCCCCGAGTGGCTGCCTTCCGGCTGAGAGCGGGGAATGAAGAGCGGACCATACCAGTCTACGCCTGCAAAACACAGCTTCACTCAAACCCTCATCACCTCTAAATTGGTCTCACCGGGGGAGCTCAGCTTATCTTTTCACACACACACCTCTCAATTTTCTGTCAAGTGAAAGGAATCTTCAGCAGCTACAAGGACTTGTATGCAGTTTCAAGAACATGGCATGCTTTTTTTTTGCCTACTAATTTACATTTTGCATCATTGAAGGGTTTTCGAACACTCGACCCATGCTCATTAGATGATTCAGTGGAACGTGTTCTGGATCATTTTTACTGCCTGAGCACTCATCAAGTTATAGGGCTACGTTTAAGGCAGAGGAGAGTACGTCATGAGAAAGTGGCTTACTTAAATGATCGACTCAGATGACTGCATCTGTCATCTGCATCTCGTCCAAATATTTACACTTTCTGTGAGCCCATGTTTGTCGAGGCTAAAAACATGCGAAAGCAACCTATCTTACCACAGGGTGGCCATCAGTCCATCGGAAGTCGTTCTCAAACATCTTATCATTGAGGCCAATCCACTGGTAGTCCTGTCCCAGACCTGCCATGCAGTTAACAATGAAACGTACAGTAACAGTTTACATTTCTCCTTCTTTCATTATTCTTTTATTCTGGTACAGAGAGTACAAGGGAAAGATAAAAAAAAATACATTTTTAATGCATGAACAATTTATTTGTAGTCGACTTTATCAACAACAAAAAAACGTGTTTTACTTCAGTTTTATCGTGCACAGCAGTTATTATGAAGTGGCACATAGGCATGTCCTTGTACTGATTAGTGATTATTTGGTGCACTCTAACTCACGGTTAATATACTGTTGCTCCTCGTGGGACAGGATGCTGCTGAGATGAGCACGCTGAATGCGGCAGTCTCTCTCTGCAGAGTCCCAGCTTTTCCTCTGTGGGAAGTACTTGTAGCAGTGTCCCTGAAACTTGTGCCAGCCATAGTCGCATATTTCAGTGTCTAAAAGAGAACAGAGCGAGATCAAGTAGAAGTACACATGATTTAGGTCTTGATAAAACATCAACATGCATGAAATGCTTCTATTAGCTTTTACTTTTAACAAATTGTCAACCTTCTTTAACATTTATGACATCAACTAATCTGCTAAAAACTCTTTACACCTGAGTATACTGGCCCTTCAGACCATATAAAACGGGGAGGTTAAGGGCCTTGCTCAAGGGCCCAAAGTGAGGCAAATGAGGGTGGAGGCATATGTGGAAGCTTCACCTTTACTACCAACATTTTGATATTATGGTCAACAGTGGGATTTGAACCAGTGACGTTCTGATCCAAAGTTCACTTCTCTAACCTGTGCGCCACCACTGCCCAGCAACAATAAGATAAAATCGTCTGGATTGTGATAGTCATCATAGATTCATCTTTCTGTATTATTGAGCAAAAAATATGAATTCTGTAAATGCAGTAAACAGGTACAAAATGTACAAGTTAAGTTTAGTAGGAAATTAATAGTCTATGTCTAAAACAAAGGTTTTTCTCTTCTTTTTCATGTTTTCTCCTCAGAGAACTAAATTAGAAACATCTTATCTAAAATTGATGCTGAAAAACTGGTTCATGCATTTGTCACGTCTAAACTGGACTATTGTACAGTAATGGTTTATTATCTGGATGTCCAAATACTTCTTTAAAAAGCCTTCAGTTGATCCAAAATGCTGCTGCCAGAGTCTTAACTGGAGTTAGTAGCAGAGATCATATCTCACAGTTTTAGTTTATCTCCCTTGGCTCCCTGTCAAGTCCAGAATTGAATTTAAAATTTTACTTCTAACTTACAAAGCTCTCAACAACCTAGCTCCATCTTATATTACAGATCTTATTGTTCCATATTTTCCCAACAGAGCACTTTGCTCTCAGACTGCAGGCTTACTCCCGTTCCCTTATCAGTCAGGTTCACTCAATGCAACACATGACTATGGGAATTGCGCCGCCAGGCGGTTCACCTGAAGTAATATATTCACGCCTTGAAAAGGCAGGTGGGCATCAGCTAGGGCTGGGCGATATGAGGAAAATATTATATCGCGATATTTTTTGGCTATATCACGATACACGATATATATCGCGATATCTCCAAAATCAATGAAAAAATGATTCAAAATTGATTAAAAAAATGTCAACACTAAATTTGAACAAACTTAAATATTTTATTTTAACCATCAATTGCACACATAAATAAAAAGTACTTCAAGCAAAAAGGAAGAATAAATAATTTAAACTTAAAAAGGTGCTCTTGTGCTTTTAACATTAAAAAAATATTAAATCAAAACATTTAAGGCCTTTAAAATACAAAAACAAAAGTGTAAACAGTGGCCATAAAATTTACTGACCCAGAACAGTCACAGGTAACAACTCTCAACTATTTGCATGTGCTGGTAATTTTTAACAACAAACCACAAAATGTGCACAAGTTTCAAACTGTGCCAAGTTCAGGCAATGTCTGTAAAACCTCTGAACAAGAACAGATTTATCACAGTGAGCCTCTGTGTACTGTATCCGGTTTTATTGTGAAAGGGTCAGGGGGTTGTTTCCGGATTCACGAAGACGTTCTCTAAAGTTGCTCTACAAAGTGTCGCATTGAATCCTTGTGTAAAAACACGACAGCCTCCACTCAGAAACGTGAACAGAGAGGTGGAGACATTATTAAATCAGCTGTATCGCTAAAGACACGGTCAGTCTCAGCTGTGGAAGAAGACGGCTAACGCGTTAGCCATCTTGTTAGCCGCTAAGGACCGTATCTTTAGCGATAATGATAAAATGCTGATTTAATATTGTCTCCACCTCTCTCTGCGGTGCACGCATGACTAAATGAGCTCAGACCCGTGGTTTGTTTTAAGGAAGCAGCAGCTGTAAAAACACTTGGTTCTGCCGTTTCATCATGCTCCACTCCGCTGTTTAAATGGTGAAAAAGATTCGTAGTTCGGACCTTTCTTCGGGACTATTTTCAGCATCGTCTACAAAAACATTTTTTATGCCCTCATCTGACAATTTAATCCAAACTAGCTCAGAAAGAACATTGTTTTTCCCCCTCAGCAGCGTGCAGCGCTCTTCAGATCTGTGTTTACATGTTGTGCTGAAAGTCTCCGAAGCTCCGTCCTGCAGCCTGCAGGAAGGAGGGGGGCGAGTGGGCGCCCGCGCGACAGCAGGAGGATCCTCGATATACACGATATAGCCCTTTTAACCATCGTACATTTAAAATATCGCGATATATCGAGTATATTCGATATATCGCCCACCCCTAGCATCAGCGTCATCAAAGAGGCCCCGCCCTCTTTGTATAAAAGAGGCTGACGCCCAGCCTTCTATCTCTTTTATGCCCTTCACCTCGCTTACACCTGAACTTCGTGGGACTCTCTGTGACTGCATCGCTCGACTGGAGGTGAGCTCGCTCCCTACCCTGAGCGTACAGAGAACTTTCCTACGTACTACTGGGTTAGCGAAAGCTAGCCCAGTGCCTTTTATTTAACCTAGAGGTTTTTTCTTCTCTCTTCGCAGCTTCGCTCGACGGCGCTAACTGCGTCACTCGCTACCTAGCTAACGGAGTTAGCAGGCTAGCCAACGAGAGCGACTCGACGAGAGGACGTCTCCGGACCACGTTAGCTACAGCTAACGAGCTCAACTTTTCTCAACCATGGCTCCAGAGAAGGGAAAGCGAAAATCCAAAAATTCTAAGAAGACCAGCAGGCCAGCGAGCCCCAACTCCCGAGCCTTTCCCAGCGGCTGCGGCTACTCCCTTTCGGCAACGGACACCCACGAGGCCTGTCCCGTCTGTCTGGGGATGTTGCATGCTAAGACAGCTTTGGAATCCCCCAAGTCCTGCCCTCACTACAGCCAGATGTTTGAGGCTGTGAGGAAATGTCGCATGGACATCATGGTCAAGGCCATGGGTGGCACCGCGGCGGCGCAGGACCCAGACCTCACAGAGGCGCTCACTCCCACAATGGAGCTTGAGGCCGTTGAACTGGAGGACAACGGCCACGCTGACTGCGGGGACAGTATGGACATGGCTGAACCCAGGGCTCCCATGCTTCTGCCTCTCTCCCAGTTCCTCGACATCGCCGGCATGGAGGCAGCAGGAATAGCCACCGTCCCGCAGATGGAGGACACGCTGGCGGCCCACTTAGCCCCCAGAACATCAGGCTCCAAGCCAATTCTGCCCAGCAAGGCCTGCCGCGCCTCGGCCTCCCAGCTCGAAAAATGTTACAGAGCTCAGGGCCTCGTGGTCCACGCCATGAACGCTTCTGCCATGATGCAGGCCTACTTGGCGGAGAAGCTGCTGGATCTCCAGCAGACAACACACAAAAAGAGATCCTGGAGGAAGCCTGTAGGGCGACAGACTTTGCCTCGGGATGATGGGGACCGAGGCCATCGCTCAGGGGAGATGCATGGCTGAAGTGATCATCGCCCAGCGCCATTTGTGGCTGAGCTTGACGGACCTGCCGGAGGGCCAGCGGTACCCATTCCTGCACCACTCGATCGAGCCATCGGGGCTCTTCAGAGGGACTCTGGAACGCATCCAGAGCAGGCTGGAGCAAAGACGAAAACAGGCTGAATGAAGCCTTGAGCGAGGGGATGCCGAGAAAAGCTTGTGCGCCCCCCAGAGACGCCAGTGGGAGCAGAGTCGTGCAGCCTCGACACTGCTCAGCCACACGCCGACCCCGCAAAAAGGCCAGCGTTCGACGGGAGCAGCGGCCGAGACCCGCAGCAGGACCGCCTCAGGCTGGCCAGGCATGGGCCAGGAATAGGTTAGTTCCTCGCCAAGCGGTTCCGCCAAGGTCTTCCTCAACGAACCGGGACCGAAGGCAGAAGTTGGCCTGACGAAACAGGACCACTTCACAGTTTTACAGGTTTGTCCGCCCATGTGGTATGGGAACCCAGACTTTTAAACCCAGACTTTATGTGTGAAATGCAGCAAAAAGCTCGTGACATTTGTGTGTGTACAAAACATGTTTCTGCTATATGTGTAAAAAAGACGATTTGTTCTTTAAAACACGAAAATGAAGTTTCAAAAGCACATCCTGCCCTGTGTCTTGACTCAAAAAAAAAAACACAGCACCATTTTTATGAAAACAGTCTCGATAAAGGGAGAGGGCAATCACCCCTCCTCCCTCGTGAAACACACGGTATCAGGCAAGACAATGAGCCTCAGCGGGACGTCAGTAGTCGGACAGGTCAGCCCATCCAAGGAAGAGTGAGTGGGGGTCACTGCTCCCCCTCCCACACCCTTGACACAGAAACAACCCAGAATACACATGCCTTACAGGCTCAGCGCACACGCTCAGACCTGGAGGGCGTGTCATCCAAACACGTGGGTCATGTCGACTGTCAGTCAGGGCCTCCGGCTGCAGTTCCACAAGCGGCCATCCCTTTTCACGGGGATGCTACTGTCCAACATAAACCCAGACCGTGCCCACGTTCTAAGGGAAGAAATCTCCACAATGCTAGAGAAAGGAGTAATAAATGTTGTTCCAGCCCACAATGTACACAAAGGCCATTACAGCAAGTACATGTACTTCCTTGTGCCAAAACGAGACCAGGGCTTAAGGCCTATACTGGATCTCAGGAGCCTGAACAGAAGGATAAAAAAACATACAAATTCAGGATGCTCACACTGAGACAGGTAATCCAGTCGGTGAGACCGAGGGATTACTTCTGCACAGTCAATCTCAAAGACGCCTTCTTCCACGTGAGCATCCTGCCACGGCACAAAAAATATCTCCGTTTCGCCTTCGAAGGAAAAGCATTGGAATTTCTGGCCCTCCCTTTCGGATTAAAAACTGCACCAAGATCATTTACGAAATGTCTGGATGCGGCCTTAACCCCACTGAAGGGCCAAGGGGTCAGAGTTCTAAATTATCTCGACGATCTGTTGATCCTCTGGCACAACAGAGCCCAAGCGCAGCAGCACTCACAGATGGTGATGACTCACCTGGAGGCTCTGGGTTTCGTCAGAAACCTGCAAAAGAGCAATCTGATGCCATCCCAGATTACCGTATTTTTGGGAGTACAGGTCAACTCCATTCTATACAGAGCATGGCTCTCAGAGGTTCGGATTTAATCCCTCCACCTCTGCCTGGCACGCTTTCAGCTGGGCCAGAGAGTGTCCCTCAAACTGTACCAGCGTCTCCTGGGCCTCCTGGCAGCAGCCATTGTCTGCGTGCCTCAGGCCTTGTTAAAAATGCGCCCTCTGCAGATATGGCTAAACAAACAAATGTATTCGGCCTCCCTCAGGCGAGCAGGGGGGATACTGATCAGCTCAGAGTTCATGAAAGCTCTGGAACCCTGGAGGGCCCCTTCAGTGTTCAGGACAGGCGTCATGCTGGGACGAGTGTTGTCTCGAGTACTGATCACCACAGATGCTTCAAAGACAGGTTGGGGAGCTTTCTGCAGAAACCAGCATGCCCGAGGGGTCTGGAAACAGCAGGAGGCAAGGCTCCACATCAACTTCCTGGAACTGAAAGCTGTGTTTTTGTCCATAAAGCACTTTTACAAGAAGGGGCTGATTACGACAACATGTCCTGATAAAATTGGACAACAGGACGACAGTGTCCTTCATCAACAGAGAAGGTGGGACAAGGTCACGACCCCTCCTCCGCTTGACATACAAGCTGCTCACATGGTGCAGCTCCCGAATATTGTCGCTAAGAGCGACACACATCCCGGGCGAGCTAAACCATAGGACAGACGCCCTCTCAAGAGGGCCCCTCCTCTCCTCGGAGAGGAGGCTGAACTTACGTATCTTGGACCAGATCTGGGCACGATACGGGCGGGCATCCGTAGATCTGTTCACTTGCAGCAGCAGTACGCACTACGCCCTGTATCATTCGATAAGGGAAACAAACTCACCGTTGGGAACAGACGCTCTGGCGCACAACTGGCCAGCAGGTGCGCTATATTATGCGTTTCCCCCGTCCCCCTGATTCAGGCGACGCTGGAACATGTACGCAGGGGAGCTCTCTCCCTGATACTCATAGCTCCCAGATGGCCACAGAAACCATGGTTCCCAGAAGTGATCTCACTGTTGTCAGGGACACCATGGCAGCTGCCCTCCCACAGGGACCTGCTGACTCAGGCCCACGGGCAACTCCTTTAACCACGTCCAGAATTATTGCAACTTTGGGCATGGCCGCTAAGAGGACCCGGCTGATGTCCTCGGGCCTCCCCGGTAACATCATAAACACGATACAGGGAGCGAGAGCTCAGTCAACTCAGACTCTCTACGCTCGCAAATGGCGTGTTTTTGAGGCCTGGTGTCTAGAGAGGAATAATATCTCATATTCCTGTGACTTGGTCCAGCTCCTCACTTTTCTACAAGACCTGCTGGAGAAAGGCTGCTCTTTCTACACCATTAAGGTCTTTTTGTCAGCCATCTCGGCGTAACACGAAGGCTGGGGAGGTAAATCACCTGGTGCCCACCCTCTCATGATATGGTTCATGAAGGGCGTACTGAGGAAAAGGCCTCCCAGCAGGACTCTTGCCCCTGATTGGGACCTCCAGTTAGTCCTGGACGCTCTGTGTGCCTCCATTTGAGTTTATTAGCAGCATTAAGATAGATTTGTTATCTTATAAAACTGCTTTGCTCTTAGCTCTTTGCTCAGCTAAACGTGTGAGTGACTTCCACGCTTTATCTGTGCACCCAATGTGTACCAAGTTTGCCCCTTATGGGTCAAAGGTCACCCTGCGTCCAAACCCTGCATATGTGCCAAACGTTCCAACTTTAAATGCCAGAAGTCTGGACTTTGAGCTCTCAACATTTCCATAACTTTCAGGTTCCTAGTTTCCAAGAGCAGAATGGGAGGAAGATCTTTCAGTTATCAGGCTCCTCTCTTGTGGAACCAACTTCCAGTTTCTGTCCATGAGGCTGACACATTGTCCAGTTTTAAGACTTTCCTTTTTGATAAATCCTATAGTTAGGGTTGACTTGTTATGCTGCCATAGGCTTAGACTACTAGAGGACAAACTGACCTCATTTTCTTAACTGATGTACTAAAATTGAATAGTTTTCATTTGATACTATTTCTATCTTAACATGTGATTCTCAACCTGCCATTGTGTATCTGTTCTTCCTTCCTGTTCTTCTCAAACCCAGCCGGTTGAAGCAGATGTCCGCTTGTCCTGAGCCTGATTCTGCTAAAAGTTTCTTCCTCATGAGGGAGTTTTTCCTTTCCACTGTTACTTTTGTGAGTGCTCAAGATGAGAGTTCTGCAAAAGAGTTAAACTCAAAGCAGTCCCTCAGCTAAATAATGTTAAATTATTATTTTCATATATGAACATTTCTGCTCAGTGCCCTGAGATGACTTCTGTTGTGGCTTGGCGCTATATAAATAAACTGAATTTAATTGAAATTTAAATTACAAAAACAGGAGTGAAAACTTGTTCTGGGTTGTTCCTCCTTATACTACCCCCTTTTTCCCCCTTTCTATTTGGCAAAACTTGTACATATTATGGGTGGGATTCCCTGATGAGTGATTCAAACTAAAATTTAGGGCGTAGACCAGTTTAGAGAATTCAGCCAAGAACTATGTTGCCTCAACATCAGATCTTAACTTGGACCAAAGTGGATATACAGCAAACATGCAAAGATTTTAAAGTGGTCTTTAAGTCCAACTAACAAAGAAGAGAAAAAAAAGATGTGACATGAAAACTAACAGACTCTAAAGTGAATTTATGTGCCGTCAAAAAGTCTTGTTTTTGCTTGGAAATGTTGCTAAGAGAGTAAAATCGTCCAGAAATGTCTAAATCATGGTTAGATCAGATCTAACATTCAAAATGCCAGAATAGGAGCAATATTTTCTTTTCTCCCTTGGCCTAGAAAACACACTTACATGAGCAAAAAAATAATTCTAATAAGATTTTGCCACAGTTCAGTTGTATTGTTTGCTATTTTTATAGATAAATGTGAAGATATAACAAAAGATCATCTTATTTGACAACTACTGTGGATATTTTTGTGTGTGGAGGGGAAAAGTAACAGTCCGATCAGATCCCTAAAGCAGCTGTCAGTGCTGAGAGTGGGTGACTGCATGTTGTAGCCTCAGATGCTCTGGTCAATCTGAAACTAAAAATCTCTAATCTAAGAGAACTGCAGGGTTATCAAGTACAATTTGACACTCAAACCTCACATTGATCTTACAAGAGCACAGCTTGCTGTTTAATTAACACTTAATATCAAAGGAAGTGTAAAAAATTTACGGCAGAAACATTGTATACTGTCTCACAGGTCTAACACCAGTGTGTGTCTAATTGTACTAGATAAATGCATGCTTCTTTACAAACTGTTACATTTCATACATATAAGTACTTATTTCTCTTGTTTTTTCCTTCCTTTGTTTTAGAGTGAAGATGTTTTTCATAACTTTAACTAATTTATATAGCTTGACTCACAGCTATCCGGTGTTCTTTTGGTTGTTCATTTTTGGAATAACAAAAGTTTCACCAAAACAACCCTTGTTTTTATGTTCTGTAGTTTGACTTAATAATGTAGATATGTTCTCCAAACTTTTATGTGTTTTACTTTCCATTTTTTCTTTTCTCTCTTGATATTTTCCATCAAAATTTAGAAATGGGAGTGCTGCATAAGGCACATTATTCACCCGTTGACAAACTATTGGTAAATGGTAAAATGGAGCTTACTTATATAGCTGGTGAAGATTCTCAGTCGTCCAGGACATGATGAAATCAAAAAAGGCGTTCAATACAGGATCAACTGGACTTTATTTGTTGCAGAAAACGTTTCGACTTCTGTCCAGAAGTCTTTTTCAATTCTTGTATACTACTACTACTAATAATACTTATATAGCGCTTTCCAGCCCCCTATGAGAGGCCCCAAAGCGCTTCACAGTACCAGCCATCCACCCATTCATACACACATTCATACACTGGTAGTGGTAGTCTGCCATGCAAGGCGCTGCCAGTCCTACCGGGAGCAACTCGGGATTAAGTGTCTTGCCCAGGGACACAACGAGGTATGCAGTGTCCGGGGATCGAACCCGGGATCTTCCGGTCCTGAGCCGGCAGCCCTGCCTCTACACCATCTCAGCCCCCATTATTATACAGAATACAGTACCGTATTTTCCGGTGTATAGGTCGCACCTTTTTATGGTTTTTTTCAAGGCCTGCGACCTATACTCAGGTGCGACCTATATATGGCTTGTTATCACTTTCGGTGAAACAAATTTTTAAATCCAGCTCATTTCACAATTACGTTCATTTATTAAGGAAAAGTTCAGCTCAGACATATATTTGCTATAATTTTTATCAAACAAATAATTGTTTTTAAGTGTTAATCTTCTTAAAAGCCTTGCTGTGCGCTCCTGTGGCAGACATTTGCAGCAGAGCTAAACGTAGGTGCGACCTATACACCAGTGCAACCTATCTAGGGATTTTTCCAATCTATTGGTGATAATTGGACAATGCGACCTATACACAGGTGCGACCTATACACCAGAAAATACTGTAGTCTATTATCAGTGGCCTGAACAAGCAAAGACCATGTATAACTAATGACCTTGATTTGGAAATTTGACCTTATAGCTGGGGTAAAAAAAACAAAATAAAATAAAAGATTATACAACATGCTGTCTACTGGTGGTACAAATGTGTATCAAGTTTTTATTAAATTATATTGAGTGGATCAGACATTATGGCCTGGACAGGAGAAAGTTTACAGACGCATGGATGTATGGAGACAATACCATAATATGTCCAACTTTCGACAGACTTATAAAACTATATGTCCTCTTTTTTATTTTTTGACTGTTTGGTCATACTTTTATTTGACAATTTATAACCAGAAGATTAGTGTACAAGAGTCTATTCTGATAAAATGTCATCAGTCGTGTCAGAGTCACAGTCAGGGTGACTTTGTTTTCATTTGCATCTCATGTGGTACATGTGGTGGAATGAAATTATGTACACAGGGTCTCAGTTATATCCAACAATAAAATGTAAAATAAAAACAGTAATAAGATCTAAGATATGAAAAAAAAATCAACTAAAATATGCTAAGCACTAATAGCATTTAAAAAATACAGCGAACAGCAGCACGAACATGAGTCTGTGTGAGCAGATGAGCATGCATGAACACAGCAACATGAAACAGATCAGCAGCAACATGATGTGATTTTTGCAGTGATTATCCTGGTTAGATATTCATGAGTCTAACAGCCTCAGGGTAGAAGCTGTTCCTCAGTCTAGTGGTTCTACACGTAATGCTCCTTAACCTCCTTCCTGAGGGAAGTGGGGCAAAAAGTGTGTGTGCTGGGTGAGTGAGGTCCTTCATGATGCAGGTGGCCATCTTCCTGCATCTGGAGGTGTAAATGTCTGTGATGGTGGGGAGGCTGACTCCAACAGACTTCTGTGCAGTCTTCACTCTGCAAAGCTTTTCTTTCTGCAGTGTCTGAAATCTAAAGAACTAAAGGTACTTCACGAATTTCAAGCTTTATAATGAACAACCAACCATCAAGATTTTCTTTAAGGAATATATGTTTTTTTTAACTCAACTAATTGAAAGATTATTAAGTAAATATACATTATATATATTTTTCAGATTAGAGATGTGTGTAGAATTTGAATGATTAACTCCAAACAGTTACAACAATAAGTTTATTTCAGCTGCTCCCTTCTTCTGTAGTCGCCACAGTGAGCAAACGCGCGTGAAAATTTGGCAGTAGTTTTACATCGGATGTCCTTCCTGACACAACCTGGGCTCAAATCTGCAACCTCAGGATTACAAAATCGCAGCACTGACCACCAAGCTACCGAAGCCCTCAAGAATAATGAATAAAATCCTTCAATAATTTGAAACAAAATAATAGGAAAAAACAAAAAAACTTTTGAACTAAACTAAAATCTTACCTTCCTCACAATATGTCCCAGAGTAGCTTGGAAGACACACACATGTAAAATAAGTCATCCCATCAACACATGTGCCTCCATTGCGGCATGGGTTTGATTGGCAGTCATCGATCTCTTTTTATGAAACACATAAAAATAAAAATAAAAACTGTTAGGAACTTTCTTCCAGCAAAAAATAGTTTTAAAAAGGTATATGAAAGTAATATCTTACCAGTTTCACACTGATGACCAGTGTAACCGGGAGCACAACTACATGAACAGACGCTGCCGCTCTTGTAGCAAGATCCTCCATTCAAACAAATGTTTTGTTTGCAAGAATTAATTCCTGATAAAAAAATAAAAAATATATATATATCAGGAAAATGTATTCTGGGCAAAAAGTTGTTTTTATGTTTTGTACTTTAACATAAGTCGTTAAAATAAACATACCAGGAATTTCCACAGTCTCGCCAACAACTTTGTGCCCCAAGTGAGGTCCTAAAGTGGCCAGAGTTGTTACTGGTGCACTTCCATTAAGGGATGCGTATGCTGTTAAGTCAATATGTTTCCCAACTTCTTTAGAAAGAGATGAAGCTGTGGTTGATAAAGATGTAGCTTGTTCTGATGGCGTGGTTGTGAACTCTGCATAGGTTCTTGTGGTAGTTTCACTATCAACGTTGTTGGTTTTGTTCAAAACTGTCCGATTGTCCAGCATGACAGTAGCATTTACTTTGAATACAGTCTGGATTTCTTCAGGAGACATGGTCTTTTCTTTAACACTGCCATATTCTGGTATCTTTGCTATCTGCTTTCCAAATACACTTTGAGAGTTGCCTGAATCCCTGTCTGTGGTTGTGGTAGAGACCAAGGACAGTTTAGTTGTGGTTGATAGAATCTTAGAAGTAATGTCTTTAATCTCAACTAAATCTTCTTTAGCAGTGGTTGTTGTGATCATACTCTCTTCTGAGCTGCTTTCTGTGTTAATATCAGAACTGGGAAAATGGCTTCTTGTAACAACCATGGTAGAAAGTGATGCTAAATGTGGTTTGGTTGTCTTTTCTTCTGACCTATGTTCAGTATTGTCCAATAAAGGGGAAGAAGGTTCACTCTGAGTGGTTTGGGGATAAGGCTCTTTTGTAAAAATATCCACAAGATCTGTTCTTGGCTTTGTGGTTTCAGTGAGGAGAGGAACTGATTCAACAATGTCAGGGTTTCTCAAATCATAATTTGGAGCTAAATAATCACTGTTGTCATAAAGGTCACCTGGAGAGTCTGGTTTCCGGCCATATGTATCAGAATGTAATTGAATCTTTAGCAGAACTGAGCCATTCGATTTCAAAGCAGCTGGTTCTGTAATCAAACTTTCATGAGTTTCAGGTGTAAGGTAATTTGTGGACAGAAATACTTCCTGAGAGGAAAGGTCAGTCCGAGGGTGGTGTGTTAGTGTGATCTCTGACCTCACTTGTTCACCTGATTCCTGGGAAGTTTCCACAAGGTACAAAGGGGACCCCGTTGTGTGAAATTGGACAATATTATCAGGCTCTGTAGTAGCTGAGAAGACATTTGCAGTTGGCTCAAAGGTAACGTGCATCGTTGTTGTTTTGGGTTTCTTTGTGCTAAAAAGAGAAGAGTCCGCACTTTTTATAAAACGTGTGGATGCACTTTCATAAGTTGCTGAACCATCACCTGACTGATCTACCTTATAACTTGAGATTGCCTCTACTGAGGGAAAAGTGCCACTTAAAGCTAGCTTTGCTGACTTTTCAGTTATTTGAGTGGAAAATGATGCTGAACTGATTAATAAAGGTTGTGGGGTTGATGATGAAATAGGTGAACTCGTGAAAATATCATCAGAATGGACCTCTGGAGATGTTTTCTCCGTTTTGTTAGGCAAAGATGCTTCCTCATCATTGTATTGGAATTGTGTTATATCTGACAGATCTGTGTTTTTCTCAGAAGAAGGTATGTGTGGTCCAACTGTAGATAGCTCACTGAAAGGGGCTTCAGAATTGTGTGGGGCATAATCTGTAAAAGAATCATCTATAACATTTGCAGCACTTAGTCGAGTAAAGTAATTATCTGTGCTGGTCATCCATTGGGTGGAAGATGCACTGACAGTGTCTGATGTGCTCTCAGACTTGGTATGTAATTCACCCTCATCTGTTGCTAAATCATATGCATCCTGGGATTTTGTGGTCATTTCAATGAAGCCTGAACCACTTGTTGATGTTTTAAAAGGGAATGTTGATGGGGTTGATAATTCCACAAAGGGGAACTTAGACACGGTTTGTGTTTCCAGGGTAGTTTCATCTGTGTATCCAGATATTTCATATGCCGAGGACTCTGAATCACCTGAGCCACTACTGTCAAACTCAGCTGCTGAAAATGATATCACTTCAGTTTTGGAAGACACATTTGGTCCAACTGTTGTTAGCTCACTGGCAGGTGCATCAGAAGTCGCATCACGTCTGAAAGAATCATATATGCTGTTTCCACCATTTAGTCTAGTAAAGGAAGTCATTGTGCTGGTCATCCATTGGGAGGAAGATGCATTGACCTTGTCTGATATGCTCTCAGTTTTGGTATAGATTTCACCCTCATCTGTTGCTAAATCATATACATCCTGGAATTTTGTGGTTGTTTCAATGAGGCCTGAACCACTTGTTGATGTTTTAAAAGGGAATATTATGGGGGTTGTAGAAACATCAGTTTTTGAACTATCACTTGCTTCAGTCTGAATTGATGCAGAGGCTAATGTTGAAAGGACAGTGATTGTTGAAGAGAATGTGGTGGATGTAATGATTGACTTATCAGTCAATTCAGAAGAGCTGTAGCCAGACATTTCTGTTCTTGGTGTACTGAGCAGTGATGCTGTTTCAGGGGATAATTTTTCACTTGTATCAGCGCTATACAAAGATGAAGATGCATCACTGATAAAAGTGACTGAGCTCAACATGTCTAGAGTTTGGCTTCCTGAGCCCTCTTGAGTTACTGAAGTAATTGAGGAGGATGTATCCGTATCATGAGTAATTGAGGAAAGTGAGGGTATGGGCTGATCCGTGACAGTGTTGTTATAGTCCTCAATTGGCTTTGTTGTCGATCTCTCTGTGCTAGACAATGAGAAAACTGTATAAGATGCTTTATCTGTACTAGAAGTCTCACTTTTTAGACCATCTGACGACTCTGTAACTGTTTCTGGTGAAGATGATAGTATTTGGGGCATTACTGATTCTTGCTCAAGTTTGCTTATATCAAAGTATATTTCCTGTTCAAGAGAGACGGACATCGGTTGGTCTATGCTTGACAGCGATGACAC
>JBBPBX010077562.1:0-16837 GCA_038048925.1 Garcialebias charrua | reverse complement strand
ACGACTGAAAAGGGCTGGTCGTCTAATGCCATGAACTCCATCACTTTCCTTGTGGTAAGCTTTGCTCTTTTCGTTGCTCATAAAAGCTAACAGCAGCTGTGAAATCCACCGACTGGCTCTTTGATAGCGCTAGCTTCTTTAGCTTAGCATTAGCTTGGTTGCTCGCTTCAAACGTTGCACACTTGGCTGCGTGGCGATTTCTTAAATAGCGAACAAGGGTTGTTGTATTAAAGGTTTTGGTTGTGGCTCCACCACGACTTACTTTGGCTTTACACAAGTTGAGATCTTTTGCTCATTTTAAAATAGTAGAACTTCCAAACAGACAACATGGCTGCTCCGGGTTGCTTGCCTGTGTTGACCATAGACATACATTATATATAGATATCTATGGTGTTGACTGTGTACTTGGGCGCATGTACAGACGTGACCTGGTGGGCGGTCTATATAAGATATCTATGGTCAGCCCCCTCTCCGCGCCCCCTCCCCCCCACCCGCTCTCACAGCAGAGAAAAAAGGGACAGCGGCTGACTTTCAGACTTTTGCGGCGATCGGTGGATAAAATCGGCTTCTCATTTAACGATCGGCCGATTTCCGATTTCCTCAAAATAAGGAAATTGGGGCCGATTTATCGGCCGGCCGATTTATCGGTGCATCCCTAGCTCCGTTACGTAGTGATGGTGAGGGGTTTGGGATCTGGCCTTGTGGGGCATTGGGGCTGGTGTGGAGGGAGGTCAGGGTTTGGGGTGCCAAGGGGGTGGGGCTGTTTGGGCGGGGAGGGCCCTGCCTTCAACCTGGGGAGGACCGGGGGTTCTGGGGGATTTCTGCTGGGGGTGGCATGCGGGCCCTCAGGTGGTCTGTGGCGGCAGTCATGGGTCACCGGTCGGTGACCTGGCTGTGCTAGGGTGGTTTTGGGGTGGGTGCCGGGGGCTTGGGATCTGGGGGTGTGTCGTCCCCGGGCTTGGGCCTGGTGGGGATCGGGGATCTAGGGCTCTGACGGGCGGGTCGCCGGGCTATGGGCTGGCTTGCGCCCTGGGGGGGTCATTGTGTGTAGTCGCTGGTGGAGCTCTTCCTGTTCTCCCCTTTAGTCGGATCTGGGGGGTTGGTAGTGGCTCGTCCTGTTCGGGTGACCCTGGGGACTCTGGGCTCTGGGTCCTTCTTGGGGTCTTGGGCTATGATCGCCCCTTTGTCTGCCTCGGGCCTTGGGGGGCTGATGCTTCGCGGTCGCTATGGAATGTTCTACTCGAGGAACCTAATTCACTTATGCATGCTCACAACCACATACAAATTGGTGCAGGGATGTATATGTAGATATCATATGCAGATGTGTAGATGGGTATGTGACTGAATATGAATGTATATGTATGTATACTGTATATACATCTGTAGGTATAGGCATGTATATTTATGGAAATCTACTGCAAGGTCATGAATGTTATTAGTCTTTATGCATGTGTTGCTGTGTTCTGTCATGTACTTTGCAGGATTGCAGACGGAAGTTGGGTGTGTTTGCCGTGTGCTTTTTTGTGTGGATAATTGTTGTGTTTTGTTATCTTACTTTCTGTCTTTCCTTTCTCTCTATTAAAAAAATTCATATATTGGTGTGAGAGGATGGCTGTAAGGTAAGAAGGGAGGCCATCTATAAAAGGAAAAAAAATTGTTGGCTGACCTTTTTTTAAGAGTGTGTCTCAGTTTAATTTTTGTTAATAAATGATTACAAATCAGCTTATTTTAGAACGTAAATAACACCAAGCGCGCACCCAGAAAACAGCATTTCCGCTTTTCAGCGCGAGCTGACTTTCATTAAAATTTAAGTAACGAAGTGCCAAAAAATTTTTTTTGGCATATGTTTTTTAAGAGTGTGTCTCAGTTTAATTTTTGTTAATAAATGATTACAAATCAGCTTATTTTAGAACGTAAATAACACCAAGTGCGCGCCCAGAAAACAGCACTTCCGCTTTTCTTTTTTTTTTCTTTTTTAAATTTTTTTTTCCATTTATACACAGCACTTCCGCTTTTCAGCGCGAGCTGACTTGAATTAAAAGTTAACTACAGAAACGCCTAAAAATATTTGTTAGCTGACTTTTTTAAAGAGTGTGTCTCAGTTTAATTTTTGTTAATAAATGATTACAAATCAGCTTATTTTAGAACGTAAATAACACCAAGCGCGCACCCAGAAAACAGACCCGCTTTTCCGCAACAGCTGAATTTCATTAAAATTTGGAAATTGGACTGGAACATGTGATTCAGAATTATGAATCTACAAGCCAACGTGTCCGTAAGTTTTTGCCGAGAGTTAGCCTAGCGTAGCTACGGGCTAGCACGCTGGAGGTGCTTTGTTGCAGCGAAAGAATACAACAAAGCACGCTACAGTGGTAGCGCGGTGGTACACTTGGGCCGAGCTCCGTGAACGCCACCTGGAGTTTGTGGACCGAGCGCCGTGAACACCACCTGGGGCTTTGTGCTGGACCGAGCGCCGCGATAGAGCCGAGAGCCGTAAACGCCACCTGGGGCTTTGAGCTGGACCGAGCGCCGCGAGTGGGCCGAGAGCCGTGAACGCCACCTGGGGCTTTGAGCTGGACCGAGCGCCGCGAGAGAGCCGAGAGCCGTGAACGCCACCTGGGGCTTTGAGCTGGACCGAGCGCCGCGAGTAGAGCCGAGAGCCGTGAACGCCACCTGGGGCTTTGAGCTGGACCGAGCGCCGCGAGAGAGCCGAGAGCCGTGAACGCCACCTGGGGCTTTGAGCTGGACCGAGCGCCGCGAGTGGGCCGAGAGGCGTGAACGCCACCTGGGACTTTGAGCTGGACCGAGCGCCGCAAGTGGGCCGAGAGCCGTGAACGCCACCTGGGTTTTGAGCTGGACCGAGCGCCGCGAGAGAGCCGAGAGCCGTAAACGCCACCTGGGGCTTCGAGCTGGGCCGAGCGCCGTGGGCGAGCCAGGGGACCACCGCCTGGGACCGAGCTGGTGTCGGAGCTGCGCCTGAAGCTATTGGAGCTATGTGAGGATCAGTCATTCCCAGGAAATCTGTCACAATTTTTGCAAACAATAAACCTTGTGTAATGATTTCAGTAAACCCAGATTGGTACGAGACCCGGAACGAGACAAGACTCCACAAGATAGAAAATTAAACAGTGTTTATTTTGTGCAGGTGACTATTTACAGGTGATCCTCTGGAGCTCCTGAGAAACAAACAGGATGTCAGATGGATTGGAATAAGAGTGGTCCTTTGATTATTCGTGATGTTTTTCCTCTTACAGGTTGGATGGTTTGAGTAGAGCGTGAGAGTGAATCCAAGTGAGTCCAGAGGATGGTGAACCAGTTCCACTCCACAGATGGATGGCTTGGAGGATCAGGCACGAGGACCAGGAACTGAACCCAAGGCGAGCCAGAACAGAAAGGGATCCACGAACACAGGAGAACTGGAGGCACAGAGAACAAGGTTAGAAACTCTTTTGAGGAAACAAACAGGCTGAGAGCATAAATACCATAAATAGCTCAATGCCCCAGCGAAGAGTAGAACTTGACTGCAGCCTTATATAGTTGAAGGTCTCATCAGGGAGATGACCGGCAGCTGTGGTAATTGGCGGCCATCTTGGGTAGGAGCTGCAGCCAGTAGAACTCTCACAGTACCCCCCCTCAAGAGTCGCCCCTCGGCGACCTGAGGCGCTTCTCAGGATGGGCCCTGAAGAACGAGGAGATCAAACTCGGATCCAGGATGAATGACCGAGGTATCCAAGACCTCTCCTCCGGTCCGTAGCCCTCCCAGTCCACCAGGTACTGGAAGCCACGACCCCTGCGTCGCACATCAAGGATGGTCCGAACAGTAAAAGCAGGATGGTTGTCGATGATCCGGGCAGGAGGAGGAAGGTCATCAGGGGGGCACAAAGGACTCACGGAAACGGGCTTGATTTGCGAGACGTGAAAGGTGGGATGGATCCTCATGGAATTGGGGAGCAGAAGTCTGACTGCAGAGGGGTTAATGAGCTTGACGATAAGAAAGGGGCCAATAAAACGAGGAGCCAGTTTCCTAGGAACATCCTTCAATTGAATGTCCCTAGTGGACAACCAAACCCTCTGACCCACCTGATAGAGAGGTGCAGAAGAGCGGCGGCGATCAGCAAAACGTTTATTTTGGGCCGCCGTACGGAGAAGAGCAGATCGGGCCTGGCGCCAAACACGCCGACATCGCCGGAAGTGATGGAGGACAGACGGGACTGCAATGTCGGACTCCTGGCTGGGAAACAAAGGAGGTGCATAGCCGAGAGATGCCTCAAAAGGCGACATACCCGTAGCCGAGGACTTGTGGGTGTTGTGAGCATACTCCACCCAAACGAGATGCTGACTCCAAGCCGAAGGGTTGGTCCCCACCACACACCGAAGCATGGACTCCAATTCCTGGTTGCATCTCTCCGTTTGACCGTTCGATTGGGGATGATACCCCGAGGTCAAGCTGGTAGACGCCCCCAGAGTCTTACAAAAGCTACGCCAAACTTGGGAGATGAACTGAGGGCCACGGTCTGAAACCACATCAGAGGGAATACCATGGACCCTAAACACATGTTGGAGCAGAAGTTGAGCAGTCTCCATCGCAGAGGGGAGCTTAGGAAGAGGAATGAAGTGAGCCGCCTTGGAAAACCGGTCAACGACCGTGAGGATGGCGGTGTGTCCGTCCGAAGGGGGTAGACCGGTGACAAAGTCCACCGCTATATGCGACCAGGGACGAGCAGGCGTGGGCAGAGGATGGAGGAGTCCTGCGGGCGGTTGGTTCCCAGACTTGTTCCTTGCGCATGTAGGGCAGGTTGCCACGAACTCCTTGATGTCCCGAGCCATGGTCGGCCACCAGAAATGTTGCTGGGTCAGAGATAACATGCGGGCAATGCCAGGGTGACAAGAGAGTTTGTTAGTGTGGAGCCAAGTCAATACCTTAGATTTTACGGAGGTAGGGACAAAAAGGGTTCTGGGGGGTCCAGTGCCTGGGTCAGGTTCCACCCTCTGTGCCTCTTTCACCTCCTTCTCGATAGTCCAAGTCAAAGCGCCCACAATGCGACAGGGGGAATCATCCCCACCTCAGCATCCGGAGCATCCGTGGGTGAGAACTGGCGAGAAAGGGCATCAGGTTTGATGTTCTTTGAACCGGTCTGAAAGTGAGAATGTAGTTAAAGCGGTTGAAAAATAAAGACCATCGTGCCTGTCTGGGTGTCAGTCTCTTAGCATCTCTGAGGTAAGTTAAATTCTTGTGATCAGTCCAAATAACAAAAGGGGTCTCTGTGCCCTCCAACCAATGTCTCCATTCCTCCATGGCCAATTTAACTGCCAACAGTTCACGGTTGCCAACATCATAATTTCTCTCTGCAGGGGATAGACGGCGAGAGAAGTAGGCACATGGATGGACCTTGTTATCCGTGGTAGATCTTTGGGACAACACTGCACCCACACCAGTGTCAGAGGCATCCACCTCCAATATGAATTGATGTTTGGGGTCAGGGTGACTGAGAACAGGTGTAGATGAAAAAAGTTGTTTCAGCTTACCAAAGGCTGCGTCCGCCTCAGGTGTCCATCTAAAAGTCCTGTTAGTGGAGGTGAGTTGCGAGAGGGGTGCAGCGATGCGGCTGTAATCCTTAATGAAACGTTGATAAAAGTTAGCAAACCCCAGAAATTGTTGCAACTGTTTCTTGGTTTCGGGAACAGGCCACTCCACCACAGCCCTCGTTTTCTCTGGATCAGTCCGGTATTGACCACCTTCAAAAATAAATCCCAAAAAGGACACGGAAGACACATGAAATTCACATTTTTCACTCTTAACGAAGAGTTGATTCTCATACAGTCTCTTTAATACAGTTCTGACTTGTGTCGTGCTCCTCTTCGTTGTGAGAGTAAATGAGAATGTCATCCAGATACACGAACACAAAATCACCTAAGAAGTCTCTCAGAATGTCATTGGCCAGAGCTTGAAATACTGCGGGGGCGTTTGTTAAACCAAAAGGCATAACCAGATATTCAAAATGTCCCAGTGGTGTTCTGAAAGCAGTCTTCCACTTATCTCCCTCTTTAATGCGCACTAGATGGTAGGCGTTGCGCAAGTCCAGTTTAGTGAAGATGGTAGCAGACTGAAGTTGCTCATGAATAGAGTCTATGAGTGGAAGAGGATATTTATTTTTGATAGTAATGGTGTTTAAGCCCCGGTAATCAATGCAAGGCCTCAACGAGTCTTTCTTCTTAACAAAAAAGAAACCTGCTCCAACCGGCGATGTAGATGGACGTATAATACCTGAGTCAAGGGATTCTTTAATGTACTCTTTCATAGATTCTCTTTCAGGACCAGAAAGATTATACAAACGACTCGAAGGCAATGGGGCCCCAGGAAGGAGTTCGATTGAACAGTCGTAAGGACGATGAGGGGGCAAAGATAGAGCTTTCTGTTTACTGAACACAGAAGCCAAGTCGTGGTAAACAGAGGGAATACCAGTAGTGTCAACGTCCTCCTCAGTGACGTTAGCCTTAGGAAGATTATAGATGGCAGCACGTAAACAGTGTTTCAAACAAAAATCACTCCATCCCTCTACTCTCCCAAGCTCCCAGTTGATGTGTGGGTTATGTCTCTTCAACCAGGGGTAGCCTAAAATTAATTGTGCGTTTGGTGATTCAATAACAAAAAAATCAGTCATTTCATGGTGGTTTCCTGATATTAAATGCAAATCCACAGTCTTACACCGAATTTGTCCTACAACATCCCCTGTGACACCAGCTACAGATAATGGGTCAACCGTTTGAGTGGGGATAGATAATTCTTTAACTAAATTCATACTAATTAAATTCTCCTCAGCACCAGAGTCTACCAGTGCAGAAACAGAGAGACAATCTTGAGAGGTTTGGAGTGTCATTTTTAATGTGAGTCGACAAGTGGCAGAAAGATTGGAAGCTCCCACCAGTATTTTTCTTCTTACTGGTGGGACCTCTCGTTTCCCAGCAACGGGCAGTTGCGCAAATAATGGCCAGACTCTCCACAATAATTGCACAGATTCAAACTCCTTCATCTCTGTCTCTCTTCAGGAGATAGATGAGCCCGCCCCACCTGCATTGGTTCGGGTTCTGGCAGTGCGCGCAGACGAGTAGCTGGACCAGTTGGTGAAGGAGACTCAGAAACTAAGTCTCTCTGGGGCTTGTAGTTCGTTGGAGTGTTTCTGTAGGCGTTTCGCTCACCTGCCGCTGTCGTGAACCTGGAAATAGGGAGCCTCTGGTAATTGTAGTTCCTCTCCCGGAAACGTTCTCGAAGACGTTCGTCGATGCAAACGGCGAGGTTTACAAGTTCATCCAGGCTGCCAGGTTCATCACGGCAAGCGATTTGGTCCTTAATAATGTCCGACAAGGAATTTAAAAATGTACCTTGTAATGATAGTTCATTCCAACCGGTCTGGGCAGCGATGACGCGGAACTCGAGGGCGTGTTCCGCTACTGGTCGTCGACCCTGACGTAGTCCCAGAAGTCGCTTTACGGCATTGGGTTGTTGCATCGGCCGGTCGAATATCCTGCAAAACTCTTGTAAAAAGGCATCGTACGGGATAGAATCCAAATTGTGAGACAACAGGAAAGAATTGGCCCATCTTAACGCTTCACCTTTTAGCTGGCTAACGAGGTAAGTTATCTTGGAAATGCTGGTAGCATACGTGTGGGGTGCCCCCCTAAAAGCCAATTTACATTGAAGTAAAAATCCTCCACAATTCTCAGGGTCACCAGAAAAGAACTCAGAAGGTTTTACCGCTAGTTGAGCCGTGGAATGGTTCTCGGGGACGAAGGCGGTGGCACCGAACTCCTGAGGAGCTGTTGGTGCATCCGAAGATGAGAGCCTTTGGTTCAAAGCATACACCATATTTCCCAGATCTTAAACGCTGGACTGAGAAGCTTGTTGCTGCAAAGAGAGACGTTCAAACATGTTTTCTAGTCTGTCCATTCGTTCCTGCGAAGTGGATGATGCTTGCTCGCTGCTGATCTCGCTCTGGGTTTTGTGTGGCTGGGGCATTCTGTAGTGATTTCAGTAAACCCAGATTGGTACGAGACCCAGAACGAGACAAGACTCCACAAGATAGAAAATTAAACAGTGTTTATTTTGTGCAGGTGACTATTTACAGGTGGTCCTCTGGAGCTCCTGAGAAACAAACAGGATGTCAAATGGATTGGAATAAGAGTGGTCCTTTGATTATTCGTGATGTTTTTCCTCTTACAGGTTGGATGGTTTGAGTAGAGCGTGAGAGTGAATCCAAGTGAGTCCAGAGGATGGTGAACCAGTTCCACTCCACAGATGGATGGCTTGGAGGATCAGGCACGAGGACCAGGAACTGAACCCAAGGCGAGCCAGAACAGAAAGGGATCCACGAACACAGGAGAACTGGAGGCACAGAGAACAAGGTTAGAAACTCTTCTTGAGGAAACAAACAGGCTGAGAGCATAAATACCATAAATAGCTCAATGCCCCAGCGAAGAGTAGAACTTGACTGCAGCCTTATATAGTTGAAGGTCTCATCAGGGAGATGACCGGCAGCTGTGGTAATTGGCGGCCATCTTGGGTAGGAGCTGCAGCCAGTAGAACTCTCACATCCACGACTTCTCTTCCTCCACCATAATCCTCCTCAGCACTGGCTCTCCTCAAGGATGTGTGTTGAGCCCTCTCCTGTTCACTCTGCTCACATATGATTGTGCAGCTACCCATCCAGGCTGTCATATTGTAAAGTTTGCAGATGATACAGCGGTGGTGGGATGCATTACAAACAATGAGTCCAGCTTCAGGCAGGAGGTGGAACACCTGGAGAGCTGGTTCAAGGACAATAACCTTCACATCAATGTGAAGAAGACATAGGAGATGATTGTGGACTTCAGAAGGAACAAACTTACCCACTCCCCACTGAACATAAGAGGATCTGCGGAAGTGGTCTTCAGCTACAAGTACTTGGGTGTACACATGAACGATAACCTCAGCTGGAACAACACCACCACCAGCCTGATCAAGAAAGGTCATCAGAGACTCTACTTCCTCAGACGGCTGAGACGAGCTGGTCTGAGAAGCTCAGTCCTCACCTTCTTCTACAGGTGTGCAGTGGAGAGCATCCTGTGTTCCAGCATCAACATGTGGCATGGAGGCTGCACAGCTGCAGAAAGAAAAGCTCTGCAGAGTGGTGAAGGCTGCACAGAAGTCTGTTGGAATCAGTCTCCCCACCATCACAGACATATACACCTCCAGATGCAGGAAGAGGGCCACCTGCATCATGAAAGACCCCACTCACCCAGCACACACACTTTTTGCCCCACTCCCCTCAGGAAGGAGGCTGAGGAGCATTAAGTGTAGAACCACTAGACTGAGGAACAGCTTCTACCCTGAGGTTGTTAGACTCATGAATAAATAACCAGAATAATCACTGCAAAATATCACATCATGTTGCTGCTGATCTGTTTCATGTTGCTGTGTTCATTAGTGCCCATCTGCTCATACAGACTCATGTTCGTGCTGCTTTTGTAATGTTTTTCTACTTAGTGTATTTTTAATTGATATTTTTCTTCGTTCATATTTTAGATGTATTACTTTTCTTCTTTTACATTTTATTGTTGGATGTAACTGGGACCCTGCACATAATCTCGTTTCATCACATGTACCACATGTGATGCGAATGACAATACAGATTCTCTGACTGACTCTCTGACTCTGACATACATACATACAAACCGGATTCCAAAAAAGTTGGGACACTAAACAAATTGTGAATAAAAACTGAATGCAATGATGTGGAGGTGCCAACAGCTTTTTTATTCAGATTAGAACACAAATCACAGATCAAAAGTTTAAACTGAGAGAATGTATCATTTTAAGGGAAAAATATGTTGTTTCAAAATTTCATGGCGTCAACAAATCCCCAAAAAGTTGGGACAAGTCCATTTTTACCACTGTGTGGCATCCCCCCTTCTTCTTACAACACTCAACAGACGTCTGGGGACAGAGGAGACCAGTTTCTCAAGTTTAGAAATAGGAATGTTCTCCCATTCATGTCTAATACAGGCCTCTAACTGTTCAATCGTCTTGGGCCTTCTTTGTCGCACCTTCCTCTTTATGATGCGCCAAATGTTCTCTATAGGTGAAAGATCTTAGCCTGCAGGCTGGACATTTCAGTACCCGGATCCTTCTCTTACGTAGCCATGATGGCCTCGAGGCTCAATGAGACTAACCTGTATAACTATTATAGAGTCAATGGCACAAGACGTAGCCTGACCAACAGTTCCCCTTGTACAAATAGTGCATTTTCTCTCGCATATCCTACTCGCAGTCTAAGAAACAGTGTAGCTTAAGTTAACTTTTAGGGGGAAAAAAACCAACTAGCCAATATGAAACAATAATAATAATCACTCCTTCTTACCAAAGGCCTAGCATAAAGCAATATGATCATCATCCATCATGTTTATTTGTAGATTAAAATACTTAATTAAAACTCCAGTAACTTTTTCTGGAGTAATTATCCAGTATTAGGTCTACTGTAGCCTTACCCAGTTGTTACCCAGTTGTAGGGTCATGGGGCAAACATGTAACATTAACACAGTATGAACAACATTCAGGAATTGTTTCTATAAGAACATTATCAAATATTTTACGTGAACAGTAAGATCGCTCCGTTCATTAGGAAATGTAACCCAGGGTGAGCTAACCTCGGACAAACTAACAAACAAAGATAGCTGTGATGTGGAGGTAATGAAGCTCAGTGTTACTTGAGACATTTAGTGAGGCATTTCTGCCTTATCAGCAAACATTAAAGAAAAGAAGACAAAAAAAAGCCCTAAATAAATTCTTATCTGCTAATAATGTCAAAAATTTACTGTAGTAGATTTTTTCATGCCACAGAGTGACACAAGGCAAGAACTCACAGTGAAATTCAGTATGTAAGAGTGTAATTTTATATTACACAATCTATTAAACACTGTACAAAATCAGTATAAAAAAATCAGTTCAGTGTTAACTGATCATAAACAAAAACTAAACTTATACAACCAAAAGTTGTAACATATATCTACATATAAAACACACAAAACAAAGCACAACTAGCATTAATCTTTAACCATTGTAATTATGACAAATAATGGGAGGATTTACCTGCAGTTACCTTTGTACAGACCAACATGTGGTACTTCCTGTTTATAACTGCCATGTTGGCTGCTGGCCTTTATCACCTTTTACATTTGTCCTAATTTTGATTAGTTTTTGAAATGGAATAAACTGTATCCACCCTCTAAACGCTCAGGGTAACACATGTCTGAATTACGTCATAATTTCCCATCCATTTTCACTAATTATTTATATGTAACAACAAAAATGTTTTTTATATCACTGGGACTTTACCTGGTAAAATAAAGGTAAAATAAAATAATACAAGGATTTTAATGATCAGATAATTGATCAGTGGAGTTTATGAAGGGTACACAAAATCCGAATTCCTGGACATTTCAGCATTACTTTTTTTTTTTCAGATCCTATTTGTTAACCATATTCTAAAATTTGCAATATCCTTTGTAAAAACTTAAAACATTTGTTCTATTTTAGCCCAGTTAGGTCCCTCACAGTGGAACTAACCTCAAACAAGTTGTGCTGACAGGCTCCAGAGTTTTCACTTTTCACCACATGTGCTTCTGTCTTATTCAACAAAGTTGAGTCAGGTCCTCTGGACGGTTTCTACTTCCAGAAACTGTCCAGCGGACCTGACAACTTTGCTGGATTTTTCTACCTGAGCATGAACCAGGATGTTGTTGTTTCACCTGCTCCATTACAAACATTATTTACTGCACTATGCTTTATCAGCACCAGTGCTTTTCTCTTTTTTTATTCCCTCTCTGCTGCACCTTTGTCTGTGTCTCTCTCGCTCCATCCTACACTTTAACACCCAAACCGGAGAAACGTACAGACATGCGCACCCCACGTGCGAACCAGTGTTGCCAGGTGTACGATAATTCGTATTTGTACGACAATTTTTCCCTCTGTACGATCAATAATACCGAAAAAGTCCCAAAATACGATAATTTGACCGTTCCGTGATTGTGTAGTTGTAATCGGTTGCCATCAGCCTGTCACAACTGTCTGTCTGAGTTTTTTTGTGAACCCTGAAGGCATCTTGAAATTCCAGCCAATTGTGCTTTTCTAAATGTGACCAAAGAGTGAAGTGAATGCAACGGCCATGATTGGCTGAATAGTCCGCTGCACCCGCTCCATGAGTTAAAAAATAAGAAGAAGCAGAGCCTTGTGACACCAGTCTGGAAGAAGAAGTGATGAAAATGAGTGAACATTATGCAAAGTTGAATGTTAAATGATAATAAAGAAATATATTAAGAAAATATGGCAGGAAACCTGGGACATTACTGATACAGGACGACATTTACACAACATTCAGAAAAAGGTAGGATATACAAGGAAAGCAGGAAGAAACAGGAACTTACTCGCATTAGAATAGAACACACAGGCCTTAATAAATCTCTTAAAATAACTGGAAAGCATGCAACAGGTCTATGTGACAAGTGCACCAGCAATCTCCCTGAGACGATTCAACATGTCTTTATGGAATGTCCAGGGTATGAAACAGAAATAATGGATTTCCAAAAAGAAATAAAAAAATTGAATATTAAAATTACAATCAGGGATGTTTTTAGAAGTGATATCAGTAAAGTTAAAGATCAAGTTATTTTCTTGAAAAGTACAAACTTAATAGACAGAATTTAGTTGAATTATTAAACAAATTTTACAGAATTACCGGTAGTTTTTTTTTAATGTTTATCTGCTGTCCACACTCCAGCTCAATTGGTGGTGGTAATGCACCTTACAGTTGGTCTGTCAACCGCAATGAAAAAAAAACAAGAAGGTGGGCTCATTAGTTGCCACCAGACATTAATACGTATTATTGTCTATGGTTCCCACCTGTACTGACGCCACAAAGCTGTGAGTGCCTGTTAGACGCTATTCAACAACAGAGTGACTATAGTGCATACGGTACTTGTTATTTTGGTTATGACGGGTGTACGATAATCTCCCTCAAAATACAATAAATTTATGTCTCTAGTACGATAATCCTACATTTCTCACCTGGCAACACTGGTGCGAACATACTATAACCCTCTCGCACCAGTTCACAAGTGCGGGCGTGCAATCGGTGTGTCTTCTCAGTCAGCTGACAGACAGCCTCGGAGGGAGAGCGGAGGGGTGGGAGAGCTGTAGTGAGACCTGAGTGAACCCGGCGAAAAAGCAGCTATGGCGATCGGCCATATATGAAACTCGTTTTGATCCAATGCTATTGACAAAACATGCGGGGCCTTGGCCCCAAAAGCCCTGGTCTAACGACGCGCAAGCTGCCAATGTTTAATTTTTGGCCTTTACCTTTAACAATAGCACATTTTTGTTTCCTTACATTACCAAAACCGCTATTTACTTGAGACCTTTTATGTATCATTGCATACTATGGAAGTATTATGACTTTAGAAAGTTGCTGCTCAGCTAAAATGTATTTACAGGGGGTCTGGTGGTCCCATGTAACTTGGTGGCCAAGCCCCCTAGTGGTCTGGTGCACTTCCATTTTTTGAGTTTGTAGCATTTCTTATTTGAAGTTGTTTTGGTGTTATTAGTGTTTCTGGTATTGGAAGCATTTTTCCTTGGCATTCCTTATTTCGATTGTGTGTTTCTTCATCTATTTTCTGTGGTTAAAGATTTTTTGTGTGTTTTTTGTTTGTTTTGGAGTTCAAAACAACATCACATCATTCATGTGTTTGCAGCATATTTTCACTGTTTGCTGTACATTTAGCTTTTTGCAGCCCGTTAGCATCTGCTGCTCACCGTGGAGGCGGGACTCCTCTGCCACTCTAGCCGTGAAAGACGTACCTCTTCTGGGGTAAGTTGAACTAGGCTTTTACAGAAGCGCTCATATAAAAAAAGCAAAGCACCACCTAGCGGACAAATAAGTTTGGTAACAAACTTACAAAGAAATAAATATTAATGAAAAGGAGTGTGTTATTTTATGATATATGTGACAAAGAAAGGCTAAATAAGGGTTATTATTCACAGCTAAACTGCTTTCTTGTCCTGTGTGGACAATAATATGTGTGTTTAAACTTGCCTTATGTCCAAACCTTTGTCCACATTGATCACAAACAAATGCTTTCTGTCTTGTGTGGACAATCATGTTTGTTTAAACTTGACTGCTGTCTAAACCTTTGTCCACAACAATCACAAACAAATGCTGTCTGTCCTGTATGAACAATCATGTGTCTGTTTAAACTTGACTTATGTCCAAACCTTTGTCCACAATGATCACAAACAAATGCTTTCTGTCCTGTGTGGACAATCATGTGTTTGTTTAAACCTGACAGCTGTCTAAACCTTTGTCCACAAAGATGACAAACGAATGGTTTCTCTCCTGTGTGGATTCTCATGTGTGTGTTTAAATGTGATTTTTGTCCAAACCTGTGTCCACAAAGGCAACAAGCAAATGTTTTCTGTCCTGTGTGGACAATCATGTGTGTTTTTAAATGTGACTTCCTTCTAAACCTTTGTCCACAAAGATCACAGGCAAATGCTTTCTGTCCTGTGTGGACAATTATGTGGCTGTTTAAAGTGAACTTGTTTCCAAACATTTGTCCACAAAGATCACAAGCAAATGTTTTCTGTCCTGTGTGACCTATCATGTGTTTTTTTAGATGAAGCTTTTGGGTAAATCTTTTTCCACAGTCTTCACAACAAAACCGTTTCTGTCCTGTGTGAGTTACCATGTGTCTCTTTAGATGACCCTTTTGGGTAAACCTTTTTCCACAGTCTTCACAACTAAATGGTTTCTGTCCTGTGTGAACAATCATGTGTGTCTTTAGGTTACCCTCTTGGTTAAATTGTTTTCCACAGTCTTCACAACTAAATGGTTTCTGTCCTGTGTGAACAATCATGTGTGTCTTTAGGTTACCCTCTTGGTTAAATTGTTTCCCACAGTCTTCACAACTAAATGAGTTCTGTCCTGTGTGGACTATCATGTGTTTCTTTAAGTTACCCTCTTGGTTAAATTGTTTTCCACAGTCTTTACAACTAAAAGAGTTCTGTCTTGTGTGGACTCGAATGTGAATCTTTAGATTACCCTTTTGAGTAAACATTTTTCCACAGTCTTGACAACTAAACGGTTTCTGTCCTGTGTGAACTATCATGTGTGTCTTTAAATTACCCTTTCGAGTAAACATTTTTCCACAGTCTTCACAACTAAATGAGTTAAGTCTTGATTGTTTTTTCTTGATTGAGCCTCCAGTTTTCTTCAGTGACTGACTTGTCTTGTGAAATTGTTTCCCATGCTCAGTGAAGCTATAAGATTTGTTGACAGTGTGTATGTCTGACTCAGCTCTGCATTCCTTCCAGTCTTTGTCACAGTCTTCCGGTTCTGACCCAGAGCCTGAGAAGTATTTTACCTGAGAGTCAGAGTCATTCACATCCTCCTCCTCCTCACTGATTTCAGTCTCTGAAGAGCTGCAATCATCTCCATAAGTATGTAGATCTGGGTTCCTGGTAGTTTCTGCTCCTCCACAGTCCTCTCCACCAGTTGCTGGTTTCATCTGGTCAGCTGAGCTGCTGGTTGGAAGATCTTCCTCTTTTACTTGGTGCTGATGAAGCTGTAAAAACAGAGGTTTCTCTTCATCTTCCTCACTCTTCAAAGGAACAGCAGTGAATGCAAATCCAGTGTCATCAGTCTCCTTTTTCACACAAAACTGCTCTCCTTCTTGACTGCTCCACAGTTCATCCTCTTCCTCCTTTATGTTGAGGGTCTCTGGGTCCTGTTTGTCCACACCAAGCATCCATACTTCAGGAGCTTCTTCTTTAATCAGCACCATCTGCTGTGCATCTTCAGGGAAAACTGAAAACATGAACATCAGGCACAATTATAACTTTATATTCACAAACACAGTGGTGCTTGAAAGTTTGTGAAACCTTAAGAACTTTCTATATTTCTGCATAAAAATGAAAAAATACTTGAATCTGTTAAAAACTGGGCTGCATCATTTTGAACCAGTTGCAAACATCCAATAGAGATCTTACTGAGACCAAAAAGAAGTGCATTGCAATAATCAAGTCTGAATGTTATGAAAGCATGCATTACTGTATCAAGATTACTTTTGAACAGTATGGGCTTCAATTTAGACAGTCACCTCAAGTGAAAAACCATAAAAAAAATAAAAACAGGACTAAATAATCGTTTTTACCGGTATATGAGTGTTAAACTTCGTGGAAGGGTCCATTTTCAATTCAAATTTTCAATTCAGTTTATTTATACATTTGTATAGCGCCAAATCACAACAGAAGTCATCTCAGGGCACTGAACAGAAACATTCATATACATTTAACGTAAGTTAACATTATTCATCGGAAGAGCAGACTGCTTTCAGTTTAACTTCATTGCAGACTCTCTTCTTGAGCAAGCACAAAGGCTAAAATGGAAAGGAAAAACTCCCTCATGAGGAAGAAACCTCCAGCCAATGGAGAGAAGCTAAAACTGGAGAGATAGGATCTCTCCTACTAACTCCAGTCAAGACTCTGGCAGCAGCATTTTGGATCAACTTAAGACTTTTAAAAGAAGTATTTGAACACCCAGATAACAACCCATTGCAATAGTCCAGTCTAGACATGACAAATGCAAGAACCAGTTTTTCTGCAACATTTTTAGAAAATATGTTTCTAATTTTAGCAATATACCCAAGTGGAGGAGTTTAAGTATCTCGGGATCTTGTTCACGAATGAGGGAAAACTGGAGCGTGAGATCAATAGGCGGATAGGTGCAGCGTCCGCAGTGAAGCGGGCGCTGTA
>JBBPBX010077560.1:0-16837 GCA_038048925.1 Garcialebias charrua | reverse complement strand
ACGGAGTAAATGTAACTAGTTCCTACCCACCTCTGGACATAAAACAGATTTTGGATATGATGAAAACAGAATTTATAAAAATACAAACTTGGTTTAAATTAAACAAATTATCTTTGAATCTAGATAAAACTAATTACATGATATTCAGTAACAAAAAGAGAAGTGTTGATGACAATCCATTTGAAATTGAAGATGTTGTGATCTGTAAAGTGAGTGAAGTGAAGTTTCTGGGTGTTATCATTGATGACAAACTGACATGGAAACACCTCCAGCCATGACTCCGTAAAACTTATTAAGTTTGCGGACGACACCACCCTCATCGGGCTCATCTCGGATGATGATGAGTCTGCGTACAGGAGAGAGGTGGGCCGGCTGGTGACCTGGTGCAGCAACAACAACCTGGAGCTCAACGCCCAGAAGACAGTGGAGATGATTGTGGACTTCAGGAAAGACAGAGCCCCTCTGCCCCCCATCACCTTTAACAACACCCCCATCATCATTGGGGACTGCTACCGGTTCCTCGGCACCACCATCACCCAGGACCTCAAGTGGGAGCCAACCATCAGCTCCCTCATCAAAAAGGCTCAGCAGAGGATGTACTTCCTGCGACAGCTGAGGAAGGCCAAGCTGCCGGCCAAGCTGATGGTGCAGTTCTACACGGCCATCATCGAGTCCATCCTCAGCGCGTCCATCACAGTGTGGTACGCCGGGGCCACTGTCAGGGACAGACACAGACTGCAGCGCATTGTGCGCTCTGCTGAGAAGGTAATCGGCTGTAGTCTCCCATCTCTCCATGACCTGTACGTCTCCAGGACTGTGAGGCGAGCAGGTCGGATCACAGCTGACCCTTCTCACCCTGCATACGGTCTGTTCGAACCACTCCCCTCAGGCAGGAGGCTTCGGTCAATTGGGACCAGAACCTCCCGCCATAAAAACAGTTTCTTCCCCTCTGCTGTCAGACTTTTGAACACTCATAACCATGTTACCCCATAACTTGCCTTGGTCGCTGTATTTTGTATTTTGATTGGGAATCACTGTATCACTGTATTTTGATTGCACCACTCTAATTGCACTGTTTCTTAGTAGGTTTTGTTCACTGAATATTGTATTGATTGTATTGATGTTTTATGGTTTATGTTTTTTATGTTTTATGTTTCTATATTTTATGCACCGTTATGCCGAAGCAAATTCCTAGTCTGTGAATCCTGTTCATTGACAATGGCGATAATAAACAGAATCTGAATCTGAATCTGCTCCTGCTGCAGATGTGCTGCCTCTGATCCTCACTACATGGATCCCTTCATGGACAGGCAGAGCCCTGAGTTGTCACCTCTACTGGATTCTGACCCTGATATCCCTGCTAAACCAGATTAAAAGAAACTGAAAGGTGACTTATCTCTCTCTCAGTTGCAAGATAATCTTGCTAAAATAATCAATGACTGCTCTGATAAACTAGAAAATATGGTCATTTATAATACCATCAGCATTGATGCTCTGAAGAAATCGATTGACTTTATATTTACTGAGATTGAAACACTGAAAAATGACGTGAAAGCTGTGAGCTCCAGATCCAAAAACACTGCCCAGAAGCTGTCTGAAGTTGAAATGAGAGTCAACCAGACCGAGCGGTGTCAACGTAGATGGAACTTAAGACTGCACAGAATCCCAGAGGACAAACAAGAAAACATTAAAGCCAAAGTTACTGACATCTGCTGTGCTGTTGTTGGAGAGAATCAGGTAAAGAGGAAAGATAATATCGACATCGCTCATCGTCTGGGTTGCTTCAATGAGCAGCAGAGGGCACCAAGGATCATTATCATCCGCTTCACCAACAGAACTTCTCGTGACCTGGTGTGGAGAATGGCTAAGATCAGCGAGGTTCTCAAAGAGAAGAGGCTGAGATTTACAGAGGATCTCACCACGACTGACAAGGCGCTGCAGGAAAAACTGTGGCCATTAACTGAGGCAGCCAGGAAGGAAGGAGAAAAGTCACATGTTGCTGGAGTCTGTGTAATCATGGAAGGAAGAGATGCGGCCACCGCTGTCCCCATCCAGACAGAACTCTACACCTGTCCATATGGACACAACAAGCCCCTCATAATGAAGGTTTCAGGTATAAGGTGTACAAATAATACTTACTCAGATGGACACCTAGAAACCTACACATTTAATATTCACACTCTTTTCTAAGTTCTAATTTTTAAAGACAGTTTGCCTATTCATATTTACATTATCTTAATTTACACAAATATGTAAATTGATGGACTTGCGACCCGTCCAGGGTGTACCCTGCCCCTCACACAGTGATTGCTGGACATGAGCACCGGTGACCCCCATGACCCAAAATGGAAGAAGTGGGTAAAAGATAATGGATGGATGGATGGATGGATGGATGGATGGTGTAAATTGATTACATGTTTTTATAATGGTTTTTGGTCATTTGTGCTCTTCCTAAATACACTTACTCTATCAATAAGTACAGGTCAGCTACAATCCCTATGCATTTAAGCATTTTTTAATATAACTTTGGTTTGGGTTTATTGTTCTCTATTGTTATTAATGCATCCATACTGTTTGAAATTTCAAGCTTCTTCTAAGTATTAGTGTCTGATATATTTAATCATTTACGCCAGCATCCTTCTGCTCATGGTTCAAATTCCAGCATTCGAGGTCTGAAGGTTGTTTCTGTGTTCACTTTTCTCACATTGGGCCTCATGCACAAACCGTTCGTACGCACAGATTTGTGCTTAAACTGTGCTTACGAGTGATTTAGGAGCATATGTGGCATTCAACAATGTTCACGTATCCTACGATTTTTTTCAGATACGAACAAAATCTACGTGTGGTCCGGACCTGTCGTATATTTTACGAGCGGTCCGTCTGCTGTCATCCAGACAGCATTACTCCACAAATAACTTCATATTTCGTTATTTAGGAAATGTTTAGAGTTTAAAAAAGTAACGCACCACAATTGTTTTTGACAATAGGTTCTGTTTGAAGTCGAATTATAATTTTAAATGTAATAATGACTAACGGATTAAAGTATTTAAATGAAAATCAATTTGTTATCAATGCCGTTTTCTAACACTACAATATTAATATGAAGATCTCAAACTGAAATCAACTTAAACCATGAATTAATTTAAGTTTAATTTGCCGCGGTATCGCAGACTTCGGTAAGCCAGACTTTACACAGACTTCCTCCAGCTGCTGTCATAGCTCTGATGTGGCTCAGTCAGTAGAGCACTGCGTCGCAGTTCCGAAGGTCATGGGATCGCCTCCCGTGGGAGGACAACGTTTTTTTTTTTTTTTTTAATTCATTCCAGATTTAAAAAACACAAGAAAACTATTTACAATACAACAAGAAATAAAGCATAAAGCCTTTTTAATTTGGAATGAATAAATAATCTAAAGTAAGAAGGAAAAAAAAAGAATCATACCTTGTGGGACTCGATCCCACGAGGTGTAGAAAAAAGGTTAGGAACAGCTAACAGTGCAATGCTTTAACCAGTAAGCCACCAGTACGCATGCATGTTTCGAGATCCACATTTATTATAAACAAACTTTCTTTGGTTTTAGCTGGTCATTTACTTCCATGAGTGACGCTGCTAATAAGGACAGATTTTCTTTTCTTGTCCTCAGAGACCACAGAACTTCATCCTCCGCACCGGTAGAGTTCTTCTTTTTTACTTTTCGCTGTCATTTTATGAACGTACACGTTCTGCCTCTGAGGCAGGAAACGTAGCCTTATATGGCGTTTTGAGGGGTGGGAATTATGTAAATAAGCTCACGCGTGCACGCGCAGCTGTTTAGAACAGGTGAGATTCATCAACTTTAAGCAGCCCGTTTACACGCTTTTCCTGTGGATAGAAGAGTTTGTTGGATCTGACGTGGCATGTTCGTACGAACACTTCGTACGAACAAAAGTAGGAGACATTTAGGATAAGAATACGAACTGTTTCGTGCATGAGGGCCATTGTNGTTCAGTAAATGTTTCACCACCTCCTCCTGTTGCTGTAGGTGGTCAAATACTGTATCAGTGAAAATACTTTGAGGAACTGAGAGAAAGTTAGTGACTCAAGAGAATGTGAAGGTAGGTGCGCATTAGCCCAACTAAAAGCATCGCCCTTTAACTGGTTGATAACAAAACATTCTTGGCTGCAGCGGTGGCATAGGTACGGGGAGCTCTAGAAAATGCAAGACGGCATTGAAGGTCTGAAAACAGGATCGTTTGAAAAAGTTGTTACCTCAGCCATGGTACTGACAAGGTGGTGGTGGAGGTGGAGGGGAGGGGGATCAGGTTGGTTGGCCTGTGGAACAGGAAGAAGTGAGAGTTTCTGATTTGCAGTGAACATCACACCCCCAAGTTCCCTTAGATTGGACTGGTTAGATTGTTGTTGGGTCAATAGTTGTTGTAGTGTGGATTCCAATTTATCAAATTGATTTGGGGAGCTAAGGCATTCTGGGAGTGCTCCCCCTCAGTCACGTTCTGGTATGTTTGTTTGGCTGAAGCATTTATGTCACAATGAGGTGGTTACCCAGGGGAACAGACTCAAGGATTACAGACTCAGAAGGAGGATTAAACAATAAGTTATTTACAGTGATAAACGGTCAGTCTCTATTTACAGGTGGCACTCCTTGGGAGTCCCTGGAAGGGAAAAGGAGATGGTCAGAGACTTGATAAGGACGAGAGAATTGTAAATTGGAGTCTTGAGTCTTACAGTGAGGGGAGGTGAGGTGGGCGAGAGGTGATCAGGGTCAGGTCCAATGAGTTTACATGTGGGACACGGGTGGAGCATGGAGGCAGGTAAGGACAGTGGAGGAGCAACTGAGGAGGCCCACAACGTAAAGTATTTGCATCCAGGTAAGTTCAGCATAAGAGATCCACAGTAGTGATGGTAGTATGAAACAAAAGCTTCAAAACATGCTTCAAACCCTGCAGTAAAATTACATCGGACCACTGCTTCAGAGCCTGTTTTGGTGCAGAAGAAGTCACGGGACACGTGATGTCCGAAACACAAACTGTTTCATTGTTGGAATGAATCGTTGGACTGGTTCACGGTCCAAACAGCTGATTCCCTGTCACTGCTTCGTCTAGATTTTGACAGTTGACAGGTTGAGCCAGTTTAGAATTGAGAGCACTCAACACTATAAAACAGCTCTAAAATGTTTGTAATGAGATGGTAGAGCAGGTGTTTTTTGCTGTTGTGTTGTTGATATAGTTGAAAATGAGGAATTATGGAGCCAGCCAGGAAAAGAGGTTGTTCTAACATGTGGGAACACTTCATTCTACTCATGATAAGGTGGTATTGGTATTTAAATATTTCAAAGGTTTCTGTGAGAACAGCCAACTTCTTCTCCAGGACCATCTTCTTCAGCCCGCTCCTCTGCTGCACCTCCAGGAGGCGCTTCGTCTGCTGCCTCAGCAGCTCGTCGCGCTCCTGCTCGACCTGCAGGGAGGTCAGGACTCAGCTGGATGACAGGAAGAAGGAGCTGAACAAGGAGGAGGAGGAGCCTAAGAGGAGGAGGAGCAGCTTGATGACAGGAAAAAAAGAGACTAAAGCCTCGGATATAGTCGCGCTTTGGTCCGCAAGCTGGAGCGCGCGTGCTGCGCGCGCACTGTGCATGCGTTTATAGTGTGGCACGGCAGCGCATGGCAAAGTGCTGTTCTTTTACTGACCAGCAGGTGGCAGTACCCTCTAAAACCTGTGCATATGTTGCAAGAAAGGGTGTAGAAGAAGAAATCTACCGTAGAAGAAGAACTGTTTCACACAACAAAAACAAATTAGTCTACTCCAAGACAGCATGGTGGTGCAACTGGTAGAGCTGCTGCCTCTCAGTGAGCAGGTCCTTGGTTCAAATCCTGCTCTGCCAAACATAAAGATGGTGGTGATGACAGTTCATTGTCATTTTTAGGAACAATAAAAGACTGATTGCTGCAGTTACACAAGCACAATACCATTGGACCATTTTTATTAAATCTCTTCAATGCACATTTATCAGTCTTTATATTAAAACATGTAAACATAAATACATTTTCAAAACAGACCCGATAGAAAGTTGATTTAAACAAGTAAGTTTTTTAACCACAGTAAAGTAGTTTCTTTAACACAAGTCAATTAAGTTCTTCGATGTATGCCACCAAAATCATTATGCTTTTGCCATTATGGCCACCTGGGAGCTATCAGTATCAGGGAGAGAGCTCCCCTGCGTACACGTTCCAACGTCGCCTGAATCAGGGGGACGGGGGGAAATGCATAATACAGCTCCCCCGCTGGCTACTCGTACGCCAGGGCGTCTTTTCCCAGTTATGCGTCAGTCTCCCTTATTGAATGATACAGGGTGCAGTACGTGTTCCTACTGCAGGCGAACAGATCTACGGAAGCCCGCCCGTATCGTGCCCAGATCCGACCCACGATGCACGGGTTCAGCCTCCACTCTGAAGTGAGAAGGGGCCCTCTGGAGAGGGCGTCTGCCCCATGGTTTAGCTCGCCCAGGATGTGGGTCGTCCTCAGGGACAATATACGGGAACTGCACCATGTGAGCAGCTTGTGTGTCAACCCGAGGAGGGGTTGTGACCTTGTCCCATCCTCTCTGTTGATGTAGGACATTGTCGTCCTGTTGTCCGATTTTATCAGGATATGTTGTGCAATCAGTCCCTTCCGTAAAAATGCTTCAGGGACAAAAACATTGCTTTCAGTTCCAAGAAATTTTTGTGGAGCTTTGCCTCCTGCTGTTTCCAGACCCCTTGGGCATACTAGTTTCTGCAGAGACCTCCCCACCCAGTCTTTGAAGCATCTGTGGTGACCAGTACTCGAGACAGTACTTGTCCCAGTGTGATGCCTGTCCTGAACATTGAAGGTGCCCTCCAGGGCTCCAGAGCTTTCATGCCCTCTGTGTTGAACAGTATCCCCCAGTCCTTCTGGGAAGGGTAGGATACATTTGTTTGTTGAGCCATATCTGTAGAGAACACATTTTTAATAAGTCCTGAGACACACAGACAATGGCTGCCACCAGGAGGCCCAGGAGACGTTGGCACAGTTTGAGGGAGACTCTCCGGCCCAGCTGAAAACGTGTCAGGCAGAGGTGGAGGGATGAAACCTGAGCCTCTGAGAGCCTTGCTCTGTACAGAATGGAGTTGACCTGTATACCTAAAAATACGGTAATCTAAGATGGGGTCAGATTGTTCTTTTCCAGGTTTATGACGAAACCCAGAGCTTCCAGGTGAGACATCACCTTCTGTGAGTGCTGCTACGCTTGGGCCCTGTTGTGCCCAAGGATGAGCAGATCGTCTAAATAATTCAGAACTAATGTTGAGGCGAACTGGTCCTCATATTGAATAATTTGACACGAGACCTTTCTTCCTTTTGCCAGCAGAGGAATTATTTTAATAAGTAAATATGGAACAATTACAGCTGAAACAGTCCATACCGAATCTAATCTAATCTCTGTCTCAGAATAGCATGTAGTTTCATTTATACCTTCTTTTGACGTCATTTCTTATGTAAGAAAAAGGGTCTGTTCTTTCCCGTAAGGGAAGAACTGCAAACAGTTTTGGGAAGGGCAAGGACAGTGTATATCCTAAAAAGGGAACCTTGCACGAACATAAACAGTTTAGTTTATCTGCGTCTTGTCAGAGGGTAAGAGTTTTTCCCTCGCATGAAGGAACACCAATTTAGAACTAATGACTTTGTTATTGTGGTTCTTTACCAGATGTTCTATGAACTCTTGAACTTTTGTACGAGTGTTGGATTTCTGAACTGACTAATGTTTACCAAGTCCTACAATATATATCAAAACCTACACTCTGACCCCTTGACCCCTCAATGGGGTTAAGGCCGCGTCCAGGCATTTCGTGAATGATCTGGGGGTGGTTTTTAGTCCGAAAGGGAGTGCCAGGAACTCGAATGATTTTCCCTTGAAGGCGAAATGGATATATTTTCTGTGCCGGGGCAAGATGTTCACGTGGAAAAAGGCGTCTTTGAGATTGACCGTGCAGAAGTAATCCCTCTGTCTTACTGAGTGAATTACTTGTCGCACTGTATTCAAATCCTGAATTTGAATGTTTTTATCCTTTTGTTCAGAATCCTGAGATCCAGGATAGGCCGCAAGCCTTTGTCCCACTTGGGCACCAAGAAATACTTACTATAATGGCCTTTGTTCACATTGTGAGCTAGGACAACATTTATTACCCTTTTCTGTAACATTGTGGAGAATTCGTCTCTCAGAACGTGGGCACGGTCTGGGCTTATGGTGGACACCAGCACCCCCTGTGAAAGGGGGTGGCTGCCTGTGGAACTGCAGCCAGAGGCCCTGACTGACTGATGGTGGACATGACCCACGTGCTTGGTTTGCACGCCTCCCAGGCGCCCGCGTGTGCGCCCAGCCTGTAAGGCATGTGTATTCTCGGTTGTGTATATGTCGAGGGTGCGGGAGGGGGGGAGTTACCCCCACCCGCTCTCCCTTTGACAAGCTGACCTGTCCACCAGTGGTAGCCAGAGAGTCTACCTGTGGCAGACAGACTCCTGACCTCCAGCTGAGGCTCATTGTCTGACCTGGCAATGGGTGTCTGAGAGAGGAGAGGTGACAACCCTCTCCCTTTATTGACACTGTTTTCATAAAAATTGTGCTGTGTTTTTATTTTTGAGTCAAGACACAGGGCATGTTGTGCTTTTGAAACTTTATTTTCTTGTTTTAAAGAGAAAATAGTTTTTGTTGCATACATAGCTGAGTCATGTTTAGTACACACACAATTGCCACCAGCTTTTTGCTGCATTTCACACATAAAGTCTGGGCATAAAAGTCCAGTTTCCCGTACCACGTGGATGGGAGAACCTGTAATATTACGAAGCGGTCCTGTTTCGTCAGGCCGGCTTTTGCCTCCGGTCCCGGTTCGACGAGGATGACCTCGGTGGACCCGCCTGGCGGGGAACGAACCTGTTCCTCGCCCAGGCCTGGCCAGCCTGGGGCGGTCCTGTTGCCGGTCTCGGCCTCTGTTCTCCATCGAACGCTGGCTTCTTTTGTGGGGGGCGGCGTGTGGCTGAGTGGTGTTGAGGCTGCATGCCTCTGCTTCCACTGGCGTCTCTGGGAGGCACGGACGTTTTTCTCGGCATCCCCTCGCGTAGGGCTTCGGCCTGTTTCCGCCTTTGTTCCAGCCTGCTCTGGATTTGTTCCAGGTCTCCTCCGAAGAGCCCCGTGGGCTCGATCGAGTGGTGGAGGAATGGGTGCTGTTGGCCCTCCGGCAGGTTCGTCAAGGTTAGCCACAGGTGGCGTTGAGCAATGACAATCTCAGCCATACTCCTCCCTTGAGCGATGGCCGCTGTCCCCATGAGGCGGAGGACAAAGTATGTTGCCTTGCGAGCTTCTTTCAGGACCTCGGCCGTATCCTTCTTGTTGGTTAGGATTAGGGTTACCCTAACCCTCGCCGGCCTGTTGGTCTTCTTTGAAGTTTTTGCTTTTCTTTTTCCCTTCTCGGAGCCATGCTCCATGCTACCAGCTAACTTTGTTAGCTAGGTAGCATGTGACACCGTTAGCGCCATCGAGCAAAGCTGCAAAGAGAACAGAAGAAAAAACCTTGAGGTTAAATAAAAGGCACTGGGCTAGTTTTCGCTAACCCAGTTGTACATAGATAATTTCTCTGTTGCGCCCAGGGTAGGGAGCGAGCTCACCTCCAGTCAAGCGATGTAGTCATAGGGAGTCCCACGAAGTTCAGGTGTAAGCGAGGTGAAGTGTTAAAAGAGAAAGAAGGTGGAGCGTCAGCCTCCTTTTATAAAAAGAGGGCAGGGCCTCGTTGATGACACTTATGTCCACCTGCCTTATTCAAGGCGTGATTGTATTACTTCAGGTGAACCGCGCAGCGGCTCAATTCCCATAGTCAATGTGTTGCACTGAGTGTACTGACTGACAAGGGAACTGCCTGGTTTCTGAGTTGGTCTCATTATCTTCTCCGCTACCTGAAAATCTATGTGAAGAACAGAGTTACAAACCCTTCAGCTTCAACTTCATCAAATTTATATTCAAAAAGCAAAAGGGGCTTTTATACGTTCACGGGCCAAATGGTTAGAAGAGGGGGAACAAAAATCTATCTGCTTCTTCAAGTTGGAAAAACAAAGACAGACAAAAATTGGTACAGAACTTAATTCAAATGTCACAATTATTAATGATCTCAAACTGATTGCAAATACATGTAAAACTTTTTACAGATCATTGTATGAATCTAGACTTTCTCCTGAGGAACTTGAATATTTCTTTAACTCTTTAAGTAGCACAAAAATAATTGGTGAAGAAAACAAATTGTCATGTGACTCTCTAGTCACATGTGATAAAATCAAGGAAGCTACTAAGAGTCTTCAATCCAATAAAGCCCAGGTACAGATGGACTGACATCAGAATTTTATAAGATGTTCTCCTTTTTTACATTGTTTGTTCATTGAAAATTTCAGGAATGAAAGACTTTCTCCATCACTATGTCAAAGTTTAATGACATTAATCCCAAAATCTCACAAAGATGCATTATTTCTGGATAACTGGTGTCCCATCTCTTTACTGAACAATGATTATAAAATTGAAGCCATATGTTTAGCAAAAAAAAGTGCTTAATACTATTATAGAGGAATCTCAGAATGGCTTTATGGCTGGAAGGTAAATTATTGATAACATAAGGTTGGTTCTTCTGAAATAACGTTGAAGCTTTTAGTGGTTATATGTTTTTATTTTTCATTTTACATATGATTTGGGGAGCCTTAACACCATTATGTGCAACATTATCTGTTTATGGTTTCTTTGAAGTGTTTTTACTAAATTTTTACTGTTTTTATTTGTGTGTGCACATGGATGGATGTATGCTTTGTACCACTGCAAACCACATTTACCCTTGGGTATAAATAAAGTAACCTGAACCTGAACCTGAACCTGTTCTTGATATCTTAGAATATCCAGAATACAGTTTTATTTTATTTTTAGATTTTCAAAATGCGTTCGACTCAATAGAACATGAATTCATTTTTAAAGCTCTCAATTGTAGGTTTTGATATATATATATTTGTAGGTCTTGATAAACATTAGTCATTTGAACGTGGACTTTGACTGAAGGGTCATTAGTTTTGGTCTGGTCTTCCTTCGTGCGAAGGAAGAACTTCTTATCCTCCGTCAGGAAAGCAGATAAGCTAAACTGTTTATGTTCCCTTGTACAGTATTGTGTTGTATTGTTTTTTCCCATCAATATTTCTAAGTAGGAAACGACTGCCAGACATGTAAGACTGGTCAAAGCTTTCAACAGGAAGCAAAGAAACATCTGATGGACAAAGAAGCAAATACCTAAACGGTTGATTCAATTGCATGACTTCAAATAAGCATGGAACCTTAAAGTGATCAGTACCAATACTAATCTAACAAAAAAAAAAAAACGCATGAACTGTATGAAAGTGCATGGATACACGAATGCCACAATAATAAAAAATTATAAAAGGGCGGTGGATCACAATCAGAACATTGAGTAGTTTCAGCTTTATTTACAAAATTTTAACACAACAGCTTTCAGTTAACAGCTTTTGCCAAGCTCTTTTCTTAAGCATGAACCAGAATGTTATGAAAGAAAAGGAGAAGGGAAGCTTGTTTTCATTACAGATGATGAGAAAGGAGATGAGTGGAGACGAGGTGGATAACGAGGTCTTCCTGAACGAAAACGACATGACACGAGGCGTGAGGGCTCACTCTGGAAGGTCCATGGCCAGTTGGTGGCCAGCTACACCTGCTGCAGAGTCGAGATTGAGAGAGGATCCACACGGTTCAAGCAGAAGTTCAACATGAGAGGATCGACATGGTTCACGCAGAAATCCAGGAAGAAGGAAGCTGTACCTGGTGTAACCGCAGTCATTGCACTAGAGTTCAAGACAACAAGGACAGTGTTGTGCAGATAATAAACTTTGACAATGACACCAAGACAAGAGCAGAAAACTAGTCTGATAAGTCAAGAAAGTTAATTCTCAATAGTCCAGGTATCAAATCCGCTCATTCTCAATCAGTTCATCTGGACAGTTTCTTTTTAGCAGAAACGTTTCACCCTCACTCCAGAGGGCTTCCTCAGTCAGAGTAGTCCAAAGCACACTGAAGTTAACCCACCAAGTAAGCAACTTATGTGGACCAACCAGTTTGCTGTAGCCAAGATGGTTTCTGGGGGCGTGTCCCTCGTCGACTCCTCCCAGGCAGGCAGACATGTCCAAAGTGGTTCAAGACAAGAAGTCTTGAACCACTATATGAAGAAGAAGTTATTTTGAGTGATCAAAAATCAAACAGCAAGGTTTCTTTTGTCCGTGCTGCCTTTTTTTTCAGGAGAGGTTTCACATTCAAAAAGCGAACAGCAGATGTCAGCAAAGCCATTGTGATTCCTCTTACAGAGCACTGTAAGAGGAATCACGATGGCTTTGCTGACATCTGCTGTTCGCTTCATGAATAACTTCTTCTTCACGAACTAAAGCCAAATCGCTCAAATCTAAAGTTTTAAATGGCTAAATTCGACGGACGTGTTTGGATCTTTCTCCATTGTATTAAATGTGCCGTTGGAGAAGAGCTCTGTGTCTGACGTCACAATCACGTGACCGGAAAAACCCGAATTTACCGTGTAACAAAACGGCGCTAATTTTAAACTATTTTGGAGAGGAATTTTCATTAATTTCACATTGTTTTAGCAAAAATGATCAGAGGTCAATCTTAATATATATATATATGTTGTGCCATTTTATGGAAAGTTAAAAGATGATGTCAGTGGAGCTTTAAATGAATCATGGTGTTGTCAAGAAGGACACGTCCTGTTAAAAGTGATGAACTTTAGAAATTAGCTAATAAACTTACTTGGTATTTACGGGAAATGTATACTTGAAAGGAAATGACCTAATACAAATTGCATTATATGCACTTGTAGTGGACCTACCCAGGGTCAAACTAAGGTTTTTGAACTGTCCAGTGATGACCTTTACTGACCTCTCAGTAAAGCAAGACATTTACTACAAATTAGTCACATAGTCACCAAAAGAGACTATTTCTATCTTTGATTTTAGGCTGATGTGATCAAAAGAATAACTGTTGTCATTTTCATGATGTGTGCTTTTAAGCTGTGTTATTCTGTAAGAGTATTACTGTGTTCACTGCTGTGTTAAAGGTGAAGTCTCGGGTCACAGAGACCGGACGGTTTTGTTTAGAAAGTCAGAAGACAGTTAATCTGTTGTTTTTCATGAAAGGGCTCCAGCTGCTCTGTCTTTTCCTAAACAAATCTCCCTCTGCTCTGGCTGTAACCTTGGGTCGTGATAACGGCAAGTGAATTGCTCGACTGGTCCACGGACCAATGAAAAAGAGACATGCCTCACTCCTCTCTTTGATCCTGCTTTAAGTCCTAAGTTTTTGCTGAAACTCTTCGGAGTTTGCTGGGAGCTTCAAAAGAGATGTGAACCTTCCCACAGGGCTGGGGTACGCTTGGTCAAGAGCTAACGACCTTCGTCATCCAGCTGGGACTGATAACTTGCTGTTATGAGTCCACTTCGAATGAGCGTAAGCTCAAACTTTGTTATTCCTTCCTGGAATAATTTATCTTGAGCCAAAAAACCACGATTGCCACGACTTCTGCCGACGAAAGCGAGTATCACCGACACCGACAAGGTAAACACGTCTGGAGTCCAGCTTGGACTTGCGGGACCGACGACTCGTCAGTCCAGAGCTGATCACCGCCCTTTACCAGAACCGAGGCGGACGTCTTAAGGTAAAGGAGCCGCTGTTTGCTTGCTGGAGGTGTGATGATATCTTAGCTGGACGCGTATGGAAGAGTGTCATCTGGTTTCATAAATGCAAGATAAACTTCCTCTCTTAACCTCCCAATTCTTCTTAAATCTTTCCTCCTCTCCTTTCCCTAAATTCTAAGCTGGAAACTATCTTAAGTTAAAGAGCCCACAGACTAAAATATGTTTAACATCCAGTATTGAAGTCTGTTGTGTTGAATTTAAGTGTGCTGACATTTTAAATTACAAGAAAGTGAAATCCTGTCAATCAAGTGTAATGGTGTTGATTTTAGTTGATTTATTTTAAATAAATGGTAGTGTCGCCTGGCATACCAAACTAAGTCAATGTCCATTGTCACTCTATAGCTCTGTTTATTTATCCATCATAAAGATCACAGAAATATTGGGTAAACTGAAAAAGAAAAGAATCCGTGAAATTACTATTCAATCTGAATAAGTAAATTAATTAAGGTAAAGAGGTCAGTATTAATATTGACCTCCTCATAATCCTTTACATCTGGTGGCCGTACGTGTTTTCTGAAAGTTTATTGATATATCTGTGGTCTCTCATGAACTGTAACGTCATGTTTGCATATTAGGATCCAAGTTTTAAACTCTAAGGATAATAATTTTGGCTGGAAGTGTCAAGACAGGCAGATTCTGCATGTTTTTATCATTTGAAGCTGTGAGATTATTATCGTTTCAACTCTGTTACACGCTGTTGGAAGCATTCAGGTGAAGTTTTGTCAGCCGTGGTCTGTGGGGGTTCTGGTCCTGTTCGGTCCAGTTCACGCAGACTCCTGTACAAAGCTTTGTTTGACCGCCGAGTCAAATTGCCTGAAAAGCTAATTTAACATCTACAAGATTGCTGTGTTGGTATTTTACATGTTAGAGCAGGTCATAGAAGCATATTACTGTTAGAACGTTGTCGGATAGTGGTTCTGTTCAGACCCGAGTTTCTGCTCCACTGAAAGTGGACCAGAACCGACCTTGACGCGCTCCGAGAGAGTCCGTGTTTGTTCAACAGCTGCAGTGCTGTGTTACTGAGCGTAACTAAGTTGGCCTGTCTAGGTGTGTTCGCCGCATGTTTCAGAATTTTGGGAAGTTAATTTGTAGCGTTTGAGTTGTTTTAAGAGTCTATAAAGTTGTGGTCTGCTGTGCAAGCTAACGTTAAGAAGACGTGTCCGGCATGTCTGTTTATGAGCTGTGATTGGATAAACGAGAGCTGTGAGCTGTCAATCACTCGTGGCGAGCGCTGATTCGCTGTAGTGGGAACGCACGCCGTTGCGACCAACCCACTTTGTCGTCATTTCCGGTACTGCATTGGGCGAAGGTAAGAAAACTACATTCACCATGAATGCATGGGTAATGCACTGCAAACGCTGTGATTGATTTGTTAACGTCACGTATCTTGTAGCAAGCTCCGCCTCGCTCACGTACGAAGCTGGTGACGCGCTACGCACGCTGCGTTGGCCCGCCCATTTTTGTCGTCATTTCCTGGTGCATTTTGGGTGACAAGCAGTTCACACACTGACAGAACAAACGGAGATTTCACTGAGAGTTTAAACACTCATTTAAGCCATCTAAACTGTCTAACAACATAGATTTGTCTCTGACAAGAACGTGGTTCGAGCGTTTATCACTGACACACTAGAAACTAATTCTGAAAAGGTTGTTTTTAGTTTAAATACTGAATAAACAAAATCAGTCTCTTCGTGATAAAATTAAGACTCGAAGCTGCCCCCTGTTGGTTAAGAGACGTTGACAGATGAGTTTTCTCAAAAACATCATAAAAAAGTCAGCATTTTTATGGTGAAATTACCAGCTTTAAAAAATTGTTCTGTACACAAACAAAAATTCCTGTTTATTTTAAATAAAAATTTTAGAATAACAGAGGTACAGACACAATTTGTGCTCATTTTAAATACTGAAGAGATTTAAAATAACACTCAAAAATGCATTTTTTATTTGATTTTCAAATTAAATAAAAAAAAATAAAAAAAAATGATGGAGAACAGAGCATTTCCACATTAAGCTCTTCACATCTCTGAATTTTAAACAGAATTGGTGTGCACAACTGTACACTTTTAGTTAAAAATGGCATTTTTAACGTTTTTCTGTGTACAATTAATGACTCCAGTTTATTTTAAATAAGGAAATATTTAAAATAACAAACTACAAGCCTCTCTCATTAATTTGGAGTAAATTTCAAAACAAAGATGGATGATGAAAATTATGATGAAGCTTTAGAGATGCTCACATCAACGCCTGAATCATGTACGCTGGGTTTAAGTCTAAGAAGAGCAGAACTTCGCCTACATCGACTTGCGTTAAAACGTGAAATTAGAGATTTCAACACAAAGATGGAAGGTAAAAAATTTGCTGAAGCTTCAGAGTCGCTCACATCAAAGCATGATTCATATAGGCAGAGTTTAATTCGAAGAAAAGAAGAACTTCGCCAAAGTCGCCTTGAGTTAAAACGTGACATTAGAGATTTTAACATGGAACAGGGTGATATGAATTACTTTTGAGAATCAATCAAGGCCTGTACAGGGAGATTTAACAAATTGTGACAAACAGACGCCTTTAGAGTGAGGCGATTCTCAGGAGAAATGTTAGAGGCGCCCACCAGAATCTCCTGTTTTACTGATGGGACCGACCTTTTAAACGAAGTGAGCAAGTAGCAACAAAGTGACCAGTCTTTCCACAATACAGGCATTCCTTTGCTGCAAAACGACGCTGTCTCTCTTCAGGAGTGAGGCGGGCACGCCCCACAATCATAGGTTCTGATGAGTCAGCGTCATCGTTCGAATTGCCGGCCCGGCTGCGGTTTACCGGATCCGGAAGTGAAACCCCGAAACCGGAGGAACTCTGGGAGTTGTAGTTCAAAACACCCCGACATTCCCTGAGCCGATCATCGATGCGGATAGATAGATCGATCAAATCATTCAAATTGTCAGGTTCGTTTACAAGTGCCAACTGATTTTTAATGGAGTCGTTGAGGGCATTAACAAACACACCTCGTAGAGCGAGGTCCTCCCATCCGGCCTCTCGGGCAGCAATCCGGAAGT
>JBBPBX010077559.1:0-10558 GCA_038048925.1 Garcialebias charrua | reverse complement strand
AGGAGGAGGAGGAGGAAGTAGTAGTAGTTGTAGTAGTAAGTAGTAGTTGTAGTAGTAAGTAGTTGTAGTAGTAAGTAGTTGTAGTAGTAAGTAGTTGTAGTAGTAAGTAGTTGTAGTAGTAGTAGAAAGTAGAAGTAGTAGTATTAGGTAGTAAGTAGTAGTAAGAAGTAGTAGTTTCAATTTTCTAAACTCTAAATGCTCTAAAAGAGCACAACATGTCATGATCTCAGCTCTCTGCCTCCGGCTGCACTCTGTCACATGCCAGTGCTCTTGGCCACGCCCACTTCTCCGCTGCAGGAGGGAGCTTCTCCAGTGCTAAATCATTTAAAATAATTTGTTTTAAATAAAAATTCCATGCGGATCATCCATCAATCAGCCAGTTGTGTGTCATGTCCAATCTTACTTTGAAAAACAAACTGCGAAGTAGCGAGGGACTACTGTATTTGTTTAATTTGTTATTAGACTAATACTGTATTATTATTATATTTAAGGGTTATGGGTGCAGTTTTACTAAGTTTTCTAGAAAATAACATCCAGTATCTTAGCTGAACCAGTTTGGGGTGTGGTTTATTACTGCCGCTGCAGCAGAACTCAGAAATTGTTTCAGTTCTTCACAATAAGAGTCTTGTGGAGAAATGAAACAGTTCTTTAATTCAACATGTTAATTTGAAATCAACATTGCACCTTTTTCTATCGGTAAAAGTGACACCCAATTACCTTAATCTCAAGACTTTAAAAAAACAAGCCTCTTTCTTTTTCCCAACTCTTCTGAGTTGCTCCAATAATTTGTCATATTTCATTTATTTACTGTATGTACTTTATAACATGTCTAATAATACCAGAAAAGATTATGTATGTGTTGTGCATATGTCATGTATTTGTCCTAATAGATGCATTGTACATCATATTACAGTTATTTGATGTACGTTAAAATGCATTTATTGATGATAATGTTCCTGTTTGCATGCCATTCACTGAGGACTGCAGTCTCTCTGGAAACCAATACATTTCCTCCTCAGGGTGAAATGTTTGTGTTAAAAGACTAATGAGCTAAAATGCTGAACAAATTAAAAATCAACAGCCCCAAGAATGTAGAAATAGTCCCTTGCTTTCACCAAAGCATTTACATGCAAATTATCCTGAAAATGTTGTGCATTCTGAAGTAATGTAAGAAATGCCATGGCTGCTGCACTGCTGATTAAACAGACTTGTGTAATTTTCAGGCACCGTAGCTATAGATCTGCAGCACGCCGATCCTCCTGAGGAAAGTGGAAAACTGGCCTTACCGATGGAGACCAGCACAGAGAGCCGCAGACCGAGCATCGCACCCGTCCTGGAAATTGCTGACTCCTCTGTCATTTTGCCCTGCGACCTCCTCAGCGACCAATCTGAGGACGAGACCACCCAATCAGACGAGGAAGGCTCTGTGGGGTCAGAGTAAGTCACGTAATGGTGTTTAAAATGCATAAAAGGGTTACGTGGTGTAGCAGCTGCGTCTTGCCTTCTGTACTTGATTGATCTCCCTTGTCTTCCTTGTGCTTCAGTAGAACAAGAGGTGGGTGGGTTTAACTGGGTCCAAATGGTTTACAGTGTTGGATTTGAAATCTGGTTTTTACCAGACAGAGATGAACGAAGAGGATAAGCCAAAAACTGCATTTGTCACACCTCTTGGTTTTTGGGAGTGGAATCGGATGCCACAGGGGGTAACCAATGCCCGAGTACCTTTCAAAGATTGATGGAGAAGTGTATGGGAGACTTGCATCTTAATAAAGTACTTGTGTTCATTGACGACCTTATTGTCTTCTCCACCTCTCTTGAGGAACATGAGAAAAGGTTAATGCAAGTACTAACCAGACTAAGGCCCTGTTTACACGGACACTGTGTGGGGGAAACGGATGTTTTGGGTATGTTAATTAGGTGAAAAGTTTTGCATTGACACGGTCGAATTCTGTGGATACGACTCTCCCCCTCCACCCCCCCGTCCTCATGATTTCATTGTAGTTACCATGCTGGGCCATTAGATGGCGCTGTGATTTTTGGAACCTTCACTACTGCGCATGCGCCGCCGCTGCCTGAGGTAAACAGACCAGCTGCTTTGTCTGTTTTCCTCTCTGGCTAAAATCAGCTAACTACAAGTTGTTGTCAACAAGTTAACAACAAGTTAAAGCTGGAATTTGGATAAGAGTCAACAGATTTGAGTCAGTGGGACCCGCTTCATCTAACAAGCTGCACACCACACACGCTGAGCCTGTGGACCAGAACCGCTGAGTGGACTGTGGACCAGAACCGGACTTTCCAGCGTGATAAACAGCTGACTTACAGCAGGTAAATCAACGTTCTTAATATAATGTTTGCTTGTGTTTACTTTGATCACACAACAACTGAGTTTTTATTTATTTATTTATTTATTTCTGCCAGGTGGAGAAGCTGTCGCTCCAGCAGGCAGACGGTTCGGCGGTTCTGATGGGTCCAGATGAACACACAGCACGAGTCCAGTTCATTAACATAGTTACAGTTCGGTTCACGTGTTTTAATAGTGTGTTCAGTTTAATTCTCAGTGTTTGTGTTACGTAAAGTTTGTGGTGCTGAATAAATAAATAAATAAAAAATAAACCTGGTGTCTTCATTTTCACAGCACGTTACGCACTGTTTAAAAAATGTAACGAGTCCAGATAGATACTGTAGTTCAGATAAATTTACATCTCCCACGCCAACATAAATACTGTTTATTATTGTTAAACTGTTATATTTTGCAACGTGACACGTGAAATGTCAGACTGTCCGCGCGTGCGGGCTGCGCGCATGTGGTTGACACAAAAGCTCCACGGGAGATGTTTACATTATCAGCGGGGGGTCAGCGAAAAACTTCCACCTTGAGAGCAGGGTCAGAAAAGTATCGGTGTCATCGAGGGGGGCCAGCAGCGTCGTGTAGGCGATAAGCAAAGTCGCAAAGAAAAAGTAGCGGTTACACTCAAAATACGCGCCGTGTAAACTGGCCCTAAAAGAGTTTGGTTTAACTTGTCCCCTGAAAAATGCAAGTTCTTCCAGACCAGTGTGCGGTATTTGGGCCATATTGTGTCTGAAAAGGGAGTAGAAACTGACCCAGAGAAGATTTCTGCATTAAAATCCTGGCCAGTTCCCCGAAACCTTAAAGAGCTAAGATCTTTTCTGGGATTTGCTGGTTACTATAGGCGGTTTATTAAGGACTATGCCACCCTTGTCAAACCGCTAAACCTCCTCACACGTGGCTATGCACCAGTTCGTCAGTCCACCAAGACTAAAAGTATTTTGGCTAAGTACCTTGATCCCAAACAGTCCTTTGGTGAAAGGTGGACCACTGATTGCCAAATTGCTTTTAATACAGTAATTGAGAAGTTGACCTCTGCTCCTGTACTCGGATTTGCCAACCCTAAGTTACCTTATATTCTCCACACAGATGCAAGCACAATAGGGCTGGGAGCCGTGTTATACCAGGAGCAGGAAGGCAAGCTTAGAGTAATTGCCTATGCCAGCCGAGGCTTGTCTCAGAGTGAGTCAAGATATCCAGCCCATAAGCTTGAGTTTCTGGCCTTGAAATGGAGTGTGACAGAGAAGTTTCATGATTATCTGTATGGTGCCAGCTTCACTGTCATTACAGATAGCAATCCACTCACATATGTCCTGACATCAGCAAAGCTTGATGCCACCGGTCACCGATGGTTAGCCGCACTTTCTACATACTCATTTAATATGCAAGACAAAATTTAGATGCTGATGCCCTGTCAAGGCGCTCTCATGGGGAAGCTTCAGAAAAAGATCTTCCATGCAAAGAGTGGGAACTAGTTCAACTCACAAAGCAATTGTGTGAACCTGGCAATGCTAAGGAGATTTCTTCTGACATTGTGGATGTCATTTGTCAGAGTTGTCTAGTGAGAACACACCTCCAGTCAGACTCATTATGAGACTGAGAGAAACGCAAAATTGAGAGAAACGCAATTTCGGTCCTGTGTATGTCCTGCACTGTACATATTGCAGATCTGACAATAAAGTTGACTTTGACTTTGACTTTGACTTATATGCTATTACCATGGTTGAGTCCTTATCAGCCAGCATCAAGGTCATTCCAGACACTTATGTCAAGGAAGACTCGTACGGCTTGCCAGTTATTCCATCTTTATCACATGATGATTTAAAAGCAGAACAGCAAGCTGATCCTGCTATCCGCGAGGTAGTTTATCAGCTTGAGACAGGTGAAAAGGTTCCCCACACAGCTCGAGAGGAATTGCCAGAGCTGCCCTTGTTGCTGCGAGAATGGAGCAAGCTGGTGTTGGAGGACGGTGTGTTGTATAGGAGAAGGCAGGAAGATGACAAATTCATTTTCCAACTAGTTCTTCCTCCAAACCTACGTTCTACAGTCCTTAAAGCCCTCCATCAAGATATGGGGCATATGGGTATAGAACGTACACTCGATCTGGTACGCCAAAGATTCTTTTGGCCAAAGATGGCAGCTGATGTGGACCGAACCATTAAAACATGTGAACGTTGTGTTAGGCGTAAGGCTTTGGTTGAAAAAGCAGCCCCACTGGTCAACATAAAGACCAGTCATCCTCTTGAACTACTGTGCATGGACTTTTTATCCATTGAGCCAGATAGTGCCAATACCAAAGACATTCTTGTACTCACTGATCACTTTACAAAATTTGCTGTGGCCATACCAACTCCCCACCACAAGGTAAAAACTGTTGTCAGGTGTCTCTGGAATGACTTTATGGTCCATTAAGGCATTTCAGAGCGCTTACATTCTGACCAAGGGCCAGACTTTGAATCAAAATTAATCAAAGAACTCTGTGAGCTGGTTGGAATTAAGAAGACTCGAACTACCCCCTATCATCCAAGGGTATAACAACCTGCCCCCCACCGCTACGATAAAAGGGGACTAATTATTACATACGCTAAATTAGTCAGGGGCAGTGCCTGGAGCTGACAGCGCTTAAAACTCATAAAGGTTGAGCAGAAAGCATAAACCAGTAAACAGAAAATAATTCACCCCACATACAAGAAAAATTCTCATAAACATCTATTGATATTAGCCATGTGATGACATTTAATACCCTTTACCCAATTTAAACAAACAAATCAGTTGTGCACATAAACAACCCGAACGCTTCATTCCCCCAACATTTACATATCTGCAGCATTCCCCCCAACATTTACTTATCTGCAGACAAACCCCATAAATCAAATCAAAACCCGAAATGCACCAACTTTCAGTCCAAACGCTCTCTCAGATAAAAAGTTTGTTTGAAGCGGGATGAGGAAACGCCCACTCAATCCATCCAGGCGTCGGCGCGCCGAAATAAAAAGAAACAATCTCACCAGAGTCTCAAGGTCCTTTTAGCGCGCCACTCCTGCAGTCCTGGGTAAAGGAAAAATTACTAATCCACAGCGATCCCAACTCAGGGTGATACACAGTCCACAGGCAGTCCACAGGGCAACGGCCTCACGCCAAATCCTTCTCAGCAGGTGCGCACTCCAAGGTGAGACAGAGAGGAAGCGCCGTCACTTCCTCCTCCTTTTAAGTCCACTCCCCACCGTCTCCAAAACGTATTATTACAAAACAAATTTAGACAAACAAATAAACAAGTTCAAACTTTCATTTGGAACACACTCATTACCTTACAGGAGACAATAATTAATAATAAATGGTCATATTTGCAACGTAGACAATAAATAAAATAAGGAGAAAAAAAAGGAAATAAATCTAACGCTGTATTAATCGATCAGTGACCATTACATTCACCCCTCCCAGCCAGCGGCTTATCGGGGCCGTAGAAGGGTTTCATGTCGGCCACGTTGACCGTATCAACTTTACTATTATCTGTCATCCCTGACACACGGTATGTAACAGGACTAAGCTGTCTCTCTACCCTCACAGGCCCTGACCATTTGGGTGCGAGTTTTGCAGAGAACTTAGCCGAAGCTTTGGACAAAGGGTGTGCCCTAACCCAGACTAGATCACCGACTGTAAAGTGTACATCCCTACGTCGTTTATTATAATACCTAGCTTGTCGGGCTTTGGCCAGACCCACATGTCTGTTGACTTCCTTTTGTATTTGTGTTTGTGTATGCAACGTATGGTATGTAGGCATGTCTGGTGTAGGTGCTTGGTGAATGAGACGCTCCAGAGGATCCTTTAAAATACGTGTGTACAGTACTCCCTCGATACTTCGCGGTTTGACTTACCGTATTTTCTGGTGTATAGGTCGCACCGGTGTATAGGTCGCACCATCCAATTATCACCAATAGATTGGAAAAATCCCTAGATAGGTCGCACCGGTGTATAGGTCGCACCTACGTTTAGCTCTGCTGCAAATGTCTGCCACAGGAGCGCACAGCAAGGCTTTTAAGAAGATTAACACTTAAAAACAATTATTTGTTTGATAAAAATTATAGCAAATATGTGTCTGAGCTGAACTTTTCCTTAATAAATGAACGTAATTGTGAAATGAGCTGGATTTTAAAATTTGTTTCGCCGAAAGTGATAACAAGCCATATATCCACCTTATTCCTAGCCCCCATGATGCCTTGCGCGAATTATGGGAACAACTTCCGCCGGAAGTGAGAGCAGCAGTTAAAGCCCAGTCTACTGGCTGTATTTTTCACGTTTGTTTTTTTTGTTTTGTTTATTTCTAATTAATTGCAATGGTTACTTCGTGTTGGGTCAGTGGGTGTTCCTGTCGGGTAGACGTTTGTTCAAAGCGCAGTTTTCACTTCATCCCAAAAATAAGTAAACGTGAAGGATTTATCTCCATCGGACGAGCTGACAGCTGCCCCTCCTCTGCTGATCTGCTCTCGAAGACGTCGTGTTCAGATCACGTTTTCTCCGGTAAACAAAATATTCTACATAAATCATTTTGTGAAACAATTTCAGAACAATGTGAGAGTATAATTTTCTCTGTGTTGGAGCTGTTGTTGTTTTTTTCTTCATGATTTAGCACTGTCTACTAGCTGTGGTTAGCTTAGCATGTAGCGTTAGCATCTGTTAAAGTATTTACTAAACAAATCTGTGGATAAATAATATAACTACATGTGTGTGTAATACATTTGCTGTACATACATATACTGTGTGTATGTGTATACTGTATGCACACTGTATATACAGTATATACATACATACTGCACATACATACTGTATTGTTTGTACTGTTTTGATTGTAGGTCCCTGTTACTCTCATGTGAATAAAGTAGTAGCAAACTTGGTCTTATTTTAGACTTTGTGATGCAAACATGACAGTTTATTCTTTTTTTTTTAAGGGTACAGACGAGTGAAGGGCCAAGTTCCATCGTCTTGGATTCCGGAGGGGTTGGCTGCTTGCTCCAGTCGTCCAGTGGTCGTCCAGTGGTCGTCCAGTGGTCCCACATGATTAGGAATCTGTTCCAGTTTGTTTAAAATCAGAAACTGCCCATCATTTCTTGTTGAAGAGTGTATTTGACCTGGTATTTATTCTGGTATTTATTCTGCAGCCAATCATTTTCATTAAAAGACATCAAATCACCCACAGTTCTCATATTGTATTCAGTTTCAACTGTTTTTAGTTTATAATTATAGCTTTTATTCTGAACTTTATCAATCTCCTCCCGGAGGAGGAACCATACAGCAACATGCATGTTTTTAAGTTTTGTACTTGTCAATAAAAAACTAAACTGGTAAGTTGCCAAAAAAACAATCACATCTAGTTTTGTTATTTGCAGTAGAACTTCTCATTAGACATTAAACAACATATCTTATTGAAATAGGGCTTGTATTTCTTTTCCATCCCATGACCCTTCCATCCTGGTCCCCTGTCCTGCACTTTTTGATCATCTGGAGCCTATTTCTCTCTCCTACCTAGAGAAAATTGTCACCAGTATGAAACCATCAGGTTCCCCCCTTGATGTTGTACCTCCTTGTTTTCTTAAGGAGGTATTTTCTACAGTTGGCTCTTTTGTTCTAAATTTGATCAATAGCAGCTTAATGTTTAGCGTGGTGCCAGGCAATTTTAGACATGCTGTGGTTCAGCCATTATTGAAAAAACCTGGCCTTGATCCTACCTCTTTGTCCAACTTTAGGCCAATTTCAAAGTTACCTTTTATTTCAAAAATATTGGAAAAAGTTGTTTACACCCAGCTGAAGGACTTTTTGGATGAATTTAAAATTTTGGAGGTCTTCCAGTCTGGTTTTAAAACCTACCATAGCACTGAATCTGCTCTTTTAAGGGTTTTTAATGATATATTTTTATCGCTGGATTCTGGAAACTGTGTTTTACTTGTGCTTTTAGATTTAACAGCTGCTTTTGACACAGTCGACCATGAAATTCTTATCGCCAGATTGGAGCAATGGGTGGGCATCACTGGCTCAGCTCTGCAGTGGTTTAGGTCCTACCTTTCAAATCGAAGTTTCAGTGTGAAGATTGATAATTTTACCTCTGCATCTGCTGCCCTCCCCTGGGGTGTACCCCAGGGATCTATCCTTGGTCCTCTTCTCTTCTCACTTTACCTTCTGCCACTCGGTTCTATTTTCAGAAAGCATGGTGTGCAGTTTCATTTGTATGCGGATGACTGTCAAGTCTATTTTCCTGTAAAACAAAATGGCTCCACGCAGTCTCTTCTGGACTGTCTTGGTGACATTAGAGGGTGGATGGCGCTTAATTTCCTCCATTTTAATGATAAAAAGACTGAGGTTATGGTCTTTAAATCTAGTGCTCCTGACAGTCCCACCACTTTTGATTTTTCCTCTTTGGCCCCATATGAAAAGTCGATTGTGACAAATCTAGGAGTGAAAATTGACCCCTGCCTGAAACTGGACTGTCACATCAACAGCATGGTTAAGTCCTCGTTCTTTCATCTGAGGCGCCTGTCAAAAATCAAGCCCCTCCTTTCTAGACGCCACTAATGGTACGTACTGACCAAAACGCGTTTTCAACGGCAAAAAGGCTCGTCACGCACGCAAGTGGACGCACTGGACCCAGTTGTGTCCTGACCAGAACGAGAAGCTGCGGCGGCGGGGGGTGTGGGAGGAGCTTACCGGTACAACGAGTTCCTCACTGCACTCTGCCAGTCTCTGTAGAGAGCAGACTTGACTGGTCGTGAAGGAGTTGTCGCGAACACACAGATTTCTCTTCCATAGTCCATGACTCCGCGGGTTTTTTCTGTGTCCCAATACGTCACATAGTGCGCGCGCCCCCTCGTTTCCGCGTCCCCCTCTCTCCTCCCCCCCGACTCTCCCTGATCAACCAGAGTTGAACGGCGTTTGAACGTTTGAACGGCGAAAACGTTCAGCAATGTTCAACGCGTGCTTGGAGGCTGACGCGGGTTCACGTGCACGGAAAACGCTTTTCCAGCACGCTCAACACGCACGTCACGTGACGCCCGACGCCAAGATGTGGCTGGAGGTGCGTCCCCCATTGACTTTGCATGTAAACTGGACGTTCCTGCCGTTGAAAACGCGTTTGGTCAGGACGTACCATTAGAGACAGTAATCCACGCTTTTATTACTTCACGCCTGGATTATTGTAACTCTCTTGTGATTGGAGTAAATAAGGCCTCGCTTTCTCGGTTGCAGCTGGTACAAAATGCTGCTGCACGATTTTTGACTGGTACAGGCAGACGTGAGCACATCACTCCAGTTTTAATGTCCCTTCATTGGCTTCCTGTCCAGTTTCGAATCCATTTTAAAGTTTTATTGTTTGTTTTTAAGTCTTTGAACGGTTTTAGTCCCTCTTATCTGTCTGAACTGCTTCAACTTTATGTGCCATCACGTGCTCTTAGATCCGCTGACCAGATGCTTTTAGCAGTCCCGAAAACCTTTTATAAGACCAGAGGAGACAGAGCATTTTCAGCTCTGGCTCCTAAATTGTGGAACGAGCTGCCACTGAAGGTCAGGCAGGCCCCATCAATATCTGTTTTTAAAACTCGTTTAAAAACACATATGTTTTCATTGGCTTTTAAACCAGAATGAGTTCACATCTCTGTTTTAATGTTGTATTATTTTACTTGTGATGTTCTGATATTTATATGATTGAGATTGATTGTTTTTATTGTTTTGTGCTTGTTTTTATTCTTGTACAGCACTTCGGACGGCTGCTGCTGTATTTTTAAGTGCTTTACAAATAAACTGGTATGGTATGGTATGGTAAAAAAAAAAGAAGGTGAAACACAGCAGCACCAAATGTACTTCAAACGCAGATTTATTTATAGAAATTATATTTTCACTCATTTGTTGCTGTGGTACATAACTGCACACAAACTTCTGGACCAACTGGAGTGTCATCCATCCATCCCTGTCATCCATCCATCCCTGGAACTCACCTTATGCCGAAATATAACAGAAAGGAGGAAAGTAAAAGTGCAGTATACAAACGTTAGGGTTCATTTATGAACACACAGAAACACACACACACCTAGATTTTATATATAACTAAACACACACATATATACAGTATATATATATATAAATAAATGCACACACACACCTAGATTATATATACAGTACAGTATACTGTATAAATAAACACAACACACACCTATATTATATATATAT
>JBBPBX010077558.1:0-16838 GCA_038048925.1 Garcialebias charrua | reverse complement strand
TATTTCTTATTTCATGTCTCGGATCTTTTTTACTGTTTTTATTTACAATTTGTATTTTTTTTGGGATGTAACTGGGACCCTGTCCTTAGTTTCGTTCCACCTTATGTACCACTTGTGATGTGAATGACACACATTGACCTTGAGAACTGAAAGAACAAATGATGCTTCATAGCATCCTCAGTAAAATGCTTAGCCCCCCCTTAGCACCTGCAGAGAAATATCTCTGGAGCCGCCACTGAACACCATCCTGCATGTTTTCATTGTTCTCCCTGTACAGCATACCTGATACTGTGACCTAATTACTTGTAGGCTACAGTACTTCCTCGGCTCTGCAGAAGCCTGTTAATAACCCATTCATTCAAAGCAGGTGAGTCAAAGCAGGAAACGACTAAAAACATGCAGGATGGTGTTCCGCAAGGATCAGGGTTGGGACCACTGGACTAAAGAAGTGCTCGCCCTCAGAGTAAAGGCTCATTAGGCTCTTCGTCTGCCGGCACACACACACACACGCACACGCACACACACACACACAGCTTTGAGTCACATGCATGGAGTGGAACTACCTGAGAATCAGGCTGAACGGAGAAACCAAATACAGTCAAACAGCCTTTACATGTTTGCTTTAGTTGCGTGCGTGTCTCCTAAGACTGTTATAACTCCATGCGCACACAGTCTGTTCATAGAATTGATAAAGCCCTCTGGATAGAGGTCGAAACGTCTTCTGTAACAAATAAAGTCCAGTTGATCTTGTATTGAACGCCTTTTTTGGTTTGCTTTAGTTAAATACTGCCAAAGAACATAAAAGTGGTCCATTTGCCTTATTCAAAACGGAATGACTTGTTTTCACCGTTTAGCTGTAAAACTTCTGAAGTGCAGTATAAAAAAAAGTACCGTTTTTTCCGGACTATAGGTCGCAGCTTTTTATCATTTTTTGCATGCCTGCGACCTGTAGTCAGGTGCGACCTATTTATGGCTTTTTATAAAATAAGCTGATTTGTAATCATTAACAAAAATTAAACTGAGACACACTCTTACAATAATGTCAGCTAACAAATATATATTTTTTAGGTGTTTATCCTGCTAAAATTATTCATTTATTAAGGAAAAGTTCAGCTCAGACACATATTTGCTATAATTTTTTATCAAACAATTAAATTGTTTTAAGTGTTAATCTTCTTAAAAGCCTTGCTGTGCGCTCCTGTGGCAGACATTTGCAGCAGAGCTAAACACGGTCCACATTTTGACGTAGGTGCGACCTATACTCAGGTGCAACCTATATATGGATTTTTCCTACTCTTTTGGCAATAATTGGTCAATGCGACCTATACTCGGGTGTGACCTATAGTCCGAAAAATACGGTAGGTTTTTAGAAAACTACCTGAGACCTCCTCTGTTCGAGGCTTTTTCTCATTAGACAAAAATGGCTTCCTCCACCCCCTCCTGCCAGGGGCGGATCTAGAAAAATATCTATGGGGTGGCAAGAGGGTGGCAAGGATGTTTCAGGGGGTGGCAACACTCCCCCTCCACACACATACACACACACATACATATATATACAGTATACAGGTAGTCCTCGACTTACGACGCCCCTGACTTACGACGTTTCGGACTTACGAACGCATCTCATTATATTAAAAAAAACTTAAAAATTTTTTTAATAATAAATAAATAAATGTACAGTACTGTACAGTTACCAAGCACTTAGCCTATCCTAACACAGTTAAGGAGTGAGTTGAATTGTCTCCCTCCTCCCTAGCAGGCTCCATTCACATAAAGGGAGCTAGCTCCCTTTATGTGAAAGGGAGACAATTCAACTCACTCCTTCATCTTTAACAACTGTGTTAGGATAGGCTAAGTGCTTGGTGACTACAGTACTGTACATCTATTTATTTAAAAAAAATATATATTTTTTTTGTATGTGATCCTACTTACGAATTTTCGACTTACGAATGGCTCGTAGGTACAGAACTTGTTCGTAAGTCGGGGACTACCTGTATATATAAATAAAATGATGCAATGTAAAGGGAGAGACATGAAACAGCCAAAGTACAGGCAGCAGAAATACAGGTGTGTTCAGTCCTCTTTTCATTTCATTTCTCACTTCCCGCCACTCAGTCAGAACTTGACGTCTTGAGTCAGTTGTACAATGTGCTTCTTCTTCTTTAAATTTATTGGCAGTTGGCAAGAAAGTTAGGTGAGCATTACCGCCACCAACTGGTAAGGAGTGTGGACCATATGACTAAATCAAAAAAGGCGTTCAATACAAGATCAACTGGACTTTAAAGTCCAGTTGATCTTGTATTGAACGCCTTTTTTGATTTATCATGTCCTGGACGACTGAGAATCTTCACCATATGACTACATTGTGCTGCATTCAATGTTGTCGGAAAAAAGATGTTCGCGTTCGTAATGTCAAGCTGGGGTGGCAAACAGGGTGGCAAGGCTCTCTGTTGGGGTGGCAACTGCCACCCTATGCCACCCCAGTAGATCCGCCCCTGCCTCCTGCTCAAACCACTTGTTTCATCTGTCCAGCATTTTGCTCCTTATCTTTGAGGTGTGGATGCACAGCTACAGTTGGCTCTCCTGAGGCGAGGTCATTTAGTTCATCCAACAAGGAGGTCTGAACATTCCTGCAGACAGCTCAGCTAGATCTTATAGCGTCAACCTCTGGCATTAAAGACGACTGTTGATGTGCACGCTTTTAAATAATTATCCAAGTCAGCGTTAGCTTTAGCTTAGTTGGCATAAATGCAAACAGCTTTGCAAAACAAGCTAACTCACACAATTAACTGCACTGGGCATTCCTCCAAAAGTTCACATTTTGGAGGAACGCCCAGTGCAGTTAAGATATTACTAAATTAAAATGTTGGTTTTAACCTGCAAATGAGCATGTTTAATCCCAAACGACGCGAGCTGCAAGAAAAATTAAATATGTCGGAATAAGTGGTTTAACCGGTCCGGTTGCGTGCCACAATGAACCCTAAAGTTGGTGAGGAAAGAGCAGTGCTCTGTGCGAGCGATGAGAACACACCTCATGACTTCCTGTGACGCTCTGGACATGCAATACAGTAACTGGAAATCACCAGCACCACCTCGAGAACTGCTGTTTGTTTATTCCAAGGCAAATTGCAGTGAACTGTGCACAATAAATAGAGCTCATGAAATCGTTCAAACGCGTACAAACATCAGCGGACAATTTGAAACATGCCCGTTGAGTTCTAATAAAAATAAAAAAAGTAGAGAAAATGTTCCCTTTTTTTTAGGTTATCGAGTCTTAAATAGCGATAAATAAACGTGCTGCTGAAGAAATGCTTTGTATTTGGTCAAACTTTCACAGGTTCTTCACGTCTGGTCCAGTTCTTGGGAGCAAAGCCAGGTCCCTCCAGAACCTGCACGTGTCCTCCCGGCTGCGTGCTCACATGATTCAGTTTCCTCAGAAAAGAACTCTTTCTCGGCAGTCGTGCGGTGGAAATCCAGGAACACAGAACTGCTGAGTCACACTTGGCGCACGACTTCACCCTGACCTGGCGAATTCGTTGGAACGCTTCCCTCCCTCGCTCCTCGACTTCCCCGTTGCTCCTCTGGCGGAGGGGGGGCGCAGGGAGGGCTTTTCAAACAAGTCCAACACAGACAGTAACACAGGCCTTGTGCAGTTTCCCCAGAATGCACACACAACACAGCGACGCTCCCGGAGGCTTCACCGGTCGGGGAGGTTGACGAGCGGAACCCACTGGTCCAAACAGCGGCTGTCGCTGCAGAATCTGTTCACCTTGCTCAGGGCGGGGTCCTTCCACAGGGCCGACTGCGGGTTCTGCAGGAGGAAGGGAGCAGATAGGGGTTCACAACGTGTGCAGACAAATCGTTTCGTGCCACAGTGTCCATTTTGTAACGCTAAATGTGTCACTGCCCAGACTGATGAGAGTTGAGGGTGCCCCTCAGCTCTGTTAGCATAATACAGGTAGTCCCCGACTTACGAGCGCATCGACATACGAGGTTCCGGACTTACGAGCTGGCTAACGAACAGTAAAGTTGTACAGAACATACAGAAAATACAGCACTGGTATGTGTTTTTAGATGAAAGTGTGTTAGCTAACAGCTTGTAAACAAGTTTCTGAGCACGTTTATGAACTAGTATGTACGTTTGTGTTGAAAAACGAGTGTTCGTAGTAGCGCTAGCATAAACTTTCCGACTTACGACCGAAAATCCGGACTTACGAGCGACACGTGTTTCGTGTTACGAGCACCTCGTACGAACGGAACTCACTCGTAAGTCGGGGACCACCTGTATCTGCACATCTGCCATTTCTGTGTTTGTGGTGGCCATCTTCACATACATTTCTGGTCACATGTGATTTTCTCACAGCAACGTGGATTAACAGACGTGACTAGTGATGCTTACAGTGACTAGAACACAGTGCAGGTCCATGGGCTCTCCTCCAGGCTTCACCCCGCCGAGGATCTCCGCCAGGCGCCTCATGTTGCCCACCCGCAGGATGTTGATGTCGTTCTCGCAGCAGAAGGCTTGGATCAGGGTGAAGTGGATCTGCAGCGCCACATCCTCGTGCTCTGCAGCCAGGAGGCACAGCACCACGTTGTCTGGATCCCTGGAGGACAAGCAAGAAGAAGCTGGTGAGGAGGAAGGTGATGAGGAGCAGCACTCTCAGCTCATCAGTAACTTACGCATTCAGAGACTTGGCAGCTTCATACACTCCCGCAGTGATGCAACCCTGAGGCAAGGCAGAGCTCAGCACCTCCTCCAGAGCCTGAGCCACCGAGTCCATCCTGGAGCAACGAGAAAAGTTGCAGAAATTCAACAAAAGTGCCTTTTTTTTTTTCCTTCTGAGTGATGCATGGCTGTCGTGACGTCACGCGCAGGACAGCTGTCAGACACATCCAGCTACTTCAGCTAAAGAGCTAATGCTAACGCAGAAACAAGAGACAGGAACACAAACCTAATCCAGGTCCAACAAGGTGGAGTGGTTCCTAGAAGCAAAAGCATCAGTGAAACATTAACACACCTCTCTGTAGAGCTCTCTCCGCCCGTTTCTTCCAGAGTCATGTTGCACATCCAGACGGTTCGGTGTCCGACAGCAGCGTCCTGGTCCAGACCCGAGCCGGTCTCTGTGTGCCCGGTGGACTCACTTCTCTGTAGTAAAACGTCCTGCGAGCCCAGAACAGATTTACATAAACCCGTCCCATTGGAGGTGGACCCGTCACAAGCTGACACACTGCTCGGTTTCAAACCGGCGACTTCCTGTGTGTTCCTATAGCGCCACGCGGCGGCCATCTTGGATAAGAACTCAACAGAAACTTTTGTTGGAATCGATCTACCCAACAGTTTTATTTTTCCATCATTTATTATTTTTTACATTATTGTCTTATTAAAATAAAGCAGCAAAATAAAAACATTATTTCTTAGTTCTTTGGTGATGGAAGGAAAAATCTAATTTCTTCAATTTTAGCATATTTCTACTGGCTCCCCATCAAATTCAAAGAATTAAAAAATCTCCTAACATACAAAGCTTCCAAACAGCAGTTTAATGCATACTGAAGAAATAACTGTTTCGTGTTTTCCTAACCGTGCACTTCGCTCTCAGACTGCAGGTTTACTCGTGGTTCCCAAAGTAGAACAGGAGTCAGGACGCAGAGTTTTCAATTATTATCAGGCTCCCGGTTCTTATGGGAACTACTCGTTTACAAGAGAGATCTGTTTTTTAACAAAGAATGATGACAACAGTAGACAATCATACAAAGTAAATGAAAGCAATTACATTTGTGAAGAATAAATTAAAGAAAAAAAAAAAATAAAATTCTCATACACTATAAAAGCCAATTAGTAAAAGTTATCTATCTAAAGAAGCCAGCCAATTATGTTGAATTTTCACTTTGTCGTAGTCTCACATCTTGAGCAAGCACAAAGGCAACAGTGGGAAGAAAAAAACACTCCCTTTTTAACAGAAAGAAACCTCCAGCAGAACCAGGTTCAGGATGAGAAGTCATCTGCTTCAACCAGATGGGGTGTTTTAAGATCAGGTTGAAGACTTTCCTAAATCCTATAGCTAGTATTAGGTTTGGTGAGAGATCTTTCAGTTCTGCTATAGGCGTAGACTGCTGGAGGACAAATTGACCACATTCCTCTGCTGCTGTCTTTACTTGCTCTATTCTATCTGATTGTGTATTTGTAATTATTTAACATGTTTTGGTTTGTCTATCTTCCTGTAGAAACCAAACCTGGACGATAGAAACCTCTCCTGTACCATAGAAACTAAACCCCAAAACTAGACCTGGACCACAGAAACTACATTTAGACCAAATAAACTAGACCCGGTTCATAGATGTTACAGATGTATTATAGAAACTACATATGGACCATATAAACCACGCCTGGAACTTCAAAACCACATCTGGCCCATATAAACTAGACCTGGCTCATCAAAACTACACCTGGACTATAAAAACCATACCTGGGCCTTAGAAACTACACTTGGACCATATAAACTAGACCTGGACCATAGACCTGGACCATATAAACTACACCTGGGCCATAGAAACCACTTCTGTACCATAGAAACTAGACCTGGAACATAGAAACTAGACATAGACTATAGAAACTAGACCATAGAAACTAGGCCTGGACAATAGAAACTAGAACTTCTAAAAACCACTAGAAGCTGTGGAGGTAGTGCAACAATATAAATACCTGGGAACTGTTTTCGATGATAAATTGACCTTTGACCTTCACGTGAATGCACTTTGCAAAAAGGCCCACCAGAGGATGTATTTTTATCGGAAGCTTTGTGGTTTTAATGTTGATTCAACTTTTATGAGAATGTTTTATTCATGTTTTATTGAGTCTATTTTAACCTTTTCCTTCATCTGTTGGTTTGGACTTTTGACCTGTAAGAACAAGAGCAAACTCTCGGGGATTGTCAGGATGTGCAGCAAAACTGCTGGCATAGACCTAAAGAACCTTGCAGACCTACACAAGGTGAGGTCAGTGAACAAGGCCAGGCAGATTCTGGCAAACCCTGATCACCCACTCCATGACGAGTTCAGGTTGCTTCCATCTGGACGCAGGTTTCTACAACCCAAATGTAGAACGAACAGATTTAAAAACTCATTTATCCCAGTAGCAATCAGGTTTCTTAATGCACACTAATTTTAACACTGTTATTTTAATGTTTTATTGTCTTGTGTTTATATGTGTATGTGTGTGTAAGTGCATATGTATGTATGAAACTGTGCACACCTATTGACTGCAAATCTAATTGCCCCTCGGGGATAATAAAGGAACTTGAATCTTGAAGATCTGGACCATAGAAACCACTCCTAGACCATATAAACCTGGACCATAGACTTGACCATAGAAACTAGACCTGGTCCAGCTCTTCTCTGCATTTGTCTGTGTTGCTATTGCGTCCTTTCAAACTCCAACCAATTGAAGCAGATGACCTGTCATCCTGCTGGAGGTTTCTTCCTGTTTAAAGAGAATCATTTTGTCCCACTGTCTCCTCCAAGCAGCTCAGAATGAGAGACTGCAACACAAGGAAGGTTTGATGCAGCCTAATGGCTTTCTTAGATAACATTTCACTTTTTGACATTTTGTTCTGCACTTTATGTAAATGTAGTGAATTATAAAATGGAATAGAGTGAAATTAGATTTGGTTGGAGCTGGATTTTGTGATTTGGACTTGATGTTTTAGCACATAGACAATGCACTTCTTTGGTTTTGTTGTGAGGCGATTCATGATGGCGTGGTCTAGATGTTGAAATGCCAAACACTCAACACTTTCTTTGATGGCAAAGATTCATGAACATTCTGCTTGTTTATTACTTTTGGTATCTAATCTTTATGGGCAATTTAGTGCTCAAGTTGGTTTAAATAATTAATATATATTAAGACATTAAAAATCCTCTCATTCATTTGAAGTTCTATGGTGGAATGATGACACAACATACAATGTCATAAATTTTAAAAACAAGAAAGCAGTGCACAAGTTATAATTTATTGTGGAGTTTCTCACCCAGGGCCAAAACCAGACTCAAATACACACAGTACATACGTTCACCTGAACGTTTTAATAAGTGGTGCTGAAGCTTCTGGAAGGTGTTTTACTCAGACAAGGCCAAGATCTATGACCTTGTTATTAATGGTCACAAATAAAACTGATCAAAGTGGAGAGAAATTGACAAAATTCTCAGTGTTTCCTTTCTTAAGTAACGCTTGATTGATTAACTATATTTTTATTATTTCACATTTTCACTTAGCTTTTTTTTTCTTTTTTACTATTTACAGTAGTCATGAAATTGTCACTGCAATGATTTACAAACTGTCAACTCAAAAAAATAAAATAAAATAACATTTCTATTTTAGATTCCTACAAAGGTGAACTTTTGGTTAGTTTAGTTGAATTTGGTTTATTTAGGCTTGGTTAACCAAGATAAGTTTGTCTTGTGTTGAGTTTAGTTAAATAAGTAGAGTTGACTTAGTTTAGTTAGTTAGTTTTTAGTTTAGTCAAGCTATTTTTGTTTATCTCATTCATTTGAAGAGATGTTTACTTGATCAGTAAAACAATCTAGTTAAATTAGTTGAGTTAATTTAGTTTAGGAGAATAGGTTGCTGATTAAATAAAAACAGTAGACCTGTTCCTTTCATACAAATTTAGTTTAAAACACCTATAAAGGCAAAAGTCTGTGTTTAATGAGGGCTGTAGTCCCAGGCTGTCAAACAGCTTGGAGCTGATCTGAGGTCAGTGTTTCTCTAAAACAGCCCACCCTGACCAGAGACCAGCCCAGCTTTAACCGGTCCTCCCCTCCGACAACGTGGCAACACTCAACATCACAAAGTTTGCTCTTCCTTCACGTGAATCACGGCACGCGCCTTCTCTCGCAGGACTCCGTCAGGAAAAGAATGTGTTTGATTTTTTTTACCATCAGTCTGCTGCTGCACTCTTTACTCTGAGCTCAGTGAGAATGCAGGAGTCCCCACAGCCCAGTGACAACATTGCGTTTATCAAAGGGGAAATAAAGGCCAGAGAGCTGATCAGGACTGACGCCTCCTGCTTTGGGTCGAAGTAGGAGAACTTTGTCCTCTTGTTATCAGTCTGGTTTGTTCTGAGCTCACGAGTGGTTCCCCATGAAATGATGTGGAAGCTGCTATATGGACTTTGACTCGTTCGGGCATGTGTGTGTGTGTGAGCTGTAAGTACCTCAGCAACACTTTTATTTACGTATGTTTTACATGTAAAATCCAACACTGTGAACTTCCCGTTTTGCCCGTCTCGTGTTCCCTTCAGGTGTTTTGCGCTGAGGAGTTCCCATGGATCCGAGAGGTCAGCACTGGCCTGAGTCCAGCCGGCATCCCCACAGAACAACAGACTCCAAGTTTGCTCAGCAGGAATGGGATGTAAGCTACCTTCCACCAGACCCCAGAGACAGGGGTCAACACTGGGGTCATCCTGACCCCCGATACTTGCCTCCTTTCACCCCTCCACCTGCAAGGCCTGAGTGGGTTCATTACAACAACTCTCAGCAGTACGTCTATGGTTATGGGTGGCAAGAGCACCAGAGATCTCCGTCCAGGTGGGTTCATGTTCATGTTATGAGCCATTGAGCTTCAGGTACTCCTGCCAAGTGCATGCTGGGTGTGCACTGTGCAAGACTATAGCGGAAGATGCATCAATCAGTTGACGAAAGCAAGCTTCTCCTCTGTGTTCAGGCTTAGTTCTGACTATCCTCCCCACAACCACTGGGACTACAGAGGCAGTTCTCATTATGATTACTTCAGAGGACAACAAGCACAACAAGGTACAGGTGAACCGCACACTTTAACACAACCCCAATTCTAAAAAAAGGCAAAACGTTCAGTAAAATGTAGCCAGAAAACAATAAACCCATATTGTATTTAATTCAGTGGAGCAGAGAATATATGTCTAGTGTTTAAACTGAGAAAGTATCTGTTTTTGTGTTAAAATGAGGGGATTTCCAATTTAGAGAAATGGCATTTCCTGTGAAAATGCAGTGATGCTTAGTGCAGAAGAAACCATACCATGCCAGTTTATTTATAGAGCACTTAAAACAGCAACAAGGCCAACCAAAGTGCTGTACAATAGAAACAAACGAGCAAAAACAGCTGAAATTAGCTAAAAAACAACGTGCTGAAACGTAACTTAAAATGTAGAACAAGCGTAAATGAGTAGGAGAAAGCAGAAATAACACAAGTTGAAATGAGTGCAAAAAATGTGGAATTGGCTGAAAAAGCTAATATTAGCATAAAATGGCTACATAGTACCGGTAGTTGAAATAACATAAATAGCAGAAACATGCATAAATAAGCTGAAAGGAGCCTAACAAGCTGAAATTAGCAGAAAGAAGTTATAAGAAGCACAAAAATGTTTTAGTTAGCATAAAGATCCGGAAACTAGCACAAAACTGCAAATAAATAAATAAATAAATAAATAAAACCCCAGCTGAAAATAGGTGAAAGTAGCGTTAAAAAAGGTTTAAATTGGCACAAGCAAGCTGAATCAGAACAAATTTTGAAAGGAGCAGTAAAAGTTGTCAACCGATCTAAAGATTTGAAGGATGGAAAATGAGCTCAATTTACTTTCTATGAGAAAGAAGGAGCAGAAAAGGCTAAATATTTCAAAAATTAAAGTTGCACCAATGCCAAAAGTCGTAATATCCTTCTCCTGAATGAGCTGTACATTTTGATATATGATTTGTTGAAATAGCACAAAAATTGTGGAACGAGAAAGAAGACGAAAAATGTACAGAAAAAAAAAAAGAGATCACAATACTACTCTGATGCATGCTCAATAATCCAGGTAGAAAAATCTAAAAAAGCTAAGTCTGGTCCTCTGGACATTCAAAAAATAAAACAAAACAAAGCAAAAAAAAAATGTAGAAACGTTTCGTCTTTCGTCCGAAAGACTTCCTCAGTCTGAGTTGCTGTGTTCAGCTCAGTCTTATAAATAGCACCCTCCCACAGTGTTGCACAACCAGTTGGCTGATGACAGCCTGAAACCAGCTGCTCACATGATCAAGGAGGGCCATCAGCCTAACAATGGATCATTAGCACCCTGATGGTTGTTTGCTATTCACAGAGGGCTGAGTGATACTAGCAATAACAGCATTGTAAGAGGGGGACAGTTGAACCCGGAGGCCTCCNACTCTGATGCATGCTCAATAATCCAGGTAGAAAAATCTAAAAAAGCTAAGTCTGGTCCTCTGGACATTCAAAAAATAAAACAAAACAAAGCAAAAAAAAAATGTAGAAACGTTTCGTCTTTCGTCCGAAAGACTTCCTCAGTCTGAGTTGCTGTGTTCAGCTCAGTCTTATAAATAGCACCCTCCCACAGTGTTGCACAACCAGTTGGCTGATGACAGCCTGAAACCAGCTGCTCACATGATCAAGGAGGGCCATCAGCCTAACAATGGATCATTAGCACCCTGATGGTTGTTTGCTATTCACAGAGGGCTGAGTGATACTAGCAATAACAGCATTGTAAGAGGGGGACAGTTGAACCCGGAGGCCTCCACCCCTGTTTAATGATGGACGGTTTCTTTTCACAAAGATGGCCTCCTTTACTCCTCTCTCAAACCATCGTTCCTCTCTATCAAGGATGTGAACATCTTCATCCTTGAAAGAGTGACCGCTGGCGTGGAGATGAGTGTAGACTGCAGAGTCCTGACCTGATGATGTTGATCTTCTGTGCTGGGCCATCCTTTTGGCCAGTGGCTGTTTAGTTTCCCCGATATAAGACTGATCACAGCCCTCCTGACACTGAACAGCATACACAATATTACTCTGTTTGTGCCGGGGGACTGGATCTTTGGGATGAACCAGTCTTTGCCGTAATGTATTTTGGGGTTTAAAAGCCACTGGGACGTTGTGTTTAGAGAATAAACGTCTCAATGTCTCTGAAACTCCCGCAACATACGGAATGACCACTGGTCTGGGTCTGGGTTCCTTCTTTTCACCTGATGGTTGGCTGGAGTCCTGTTTGGGTTTCTTCTCTGCTTTCAGGAAGGCCCAGTTAGGATATCCACATTTCCCTAGAGCCTGTTTTGTGTGTGATTTCTCCTTCTGTCTGGCTCCTAAGTTAGTGGGGACGCTGTCTGCTCTGTGGTACAGAGTCCTGATGACTCCTAACTTGTGCTCCAGAGGGTGATGGGAGTCGAACTGTAAATACTGGTCTGTGTGGGTGGGTTTGCGGTACACATCAGTTTGCAAATTTCCTCTATCAGAAACTGAGACCTCACAGTCCAAGAAAGCCAACCTGCCATTTTTTACATCTTCTCGTGTGAACTTGATATATTTATCCACAGAGTTGATGTGATCAGTGAAATGTTGGACTTCCTGAGATTTAATTTTAACCCAGGTGTCATCAACATACCTGAACCAATGACTTGGTGGTCTCCCTGAAAAGGAAGTCAAGGCTTTCTTTTCTACCTCCTCCATGTACAGGTTGGCAACAATAGGAGAAACTGGAGACCCCATAGCACACCCATGTTTCTGCCTATAATATTGCTCCCCATATGTGAAGTAGGTTGACTGCAGGCACAGTTTCAAGAGTTGACACAGTTGAACATCTCAGAACATCACACTCACTCAGAACATCACATACAGAACACCATGGACTTTGTGGAGAAGGTGAAGGGTGTCATCATGGAGACTGATGAAACAATGGTCTCTTTTGATGTCACATCACTCTTTACGTGCATCCCTGTTGATGAAGCAGTAGACTGTTTAAGGTTAAAATCAGACACCACTCTGAACAGCAGGACCACACTTTCCACAGAACAACTGTGTCAACTCTTGAAACTGTGCCTGCAGTCAACCTACTTCACATATGGGGAGCAATATTATAGGCAGAAACATGGGTGTGCTATGGGGTCTCCAGTTTCTCCTATTGTTGCCAACCTGTACATGGAGGAGGTAGAAAAGAAAGCCTTGACTTCCTTTTCAGGGAGACCACCAAGTCATTGGTTCAGGTATGTTGATGACACCTGGGTTAAAATTAAATCTCAGGAAGTCCAACATTTCACTGATCACATCAACTCTGTGGATAAATATATCAAGTTCACACGAGAAGATGTAAAAAATGGCAGGTTGGCTTTCTTGGACTGTGAGGTCTCAGTTTCTGATAGAGGAAATTTGCAAACTGATGTGTACCGCAAACCCACCCACACAGACCAGTATTTACAGTTCGACTCCCATCACCCTCTGGAGCACAAGTTAGGAGTCATCAGGACTCTGTACCACAGAGCAGACAGCGTCCCCACTAACTTAGGAGCCAGACAGAAGGAGAAATCACACACAAAACAGGCTCTAGGGAAATGTGGATATCCTAACTGGGCCTTCCTGAAAGCAGAGAAGAAACCCAAACAGGACTCCAGCCAACCATCAGGTGAAAAGAAGGAACCCAGACCCAGACCAGTGGTCATTCCGTATGTTGCGGGAGTTTCAGAGACATTGAGACGTTTATTCTCTAAACACAACGTCCCAGTGGCTTTTAAACCCCAAAATACATTACGGCAAAGACTGGTTCATCCCAAAGATCCAGTCCCCCGGCACAAACAGAGTAATATTGTGTATGCTGTTCAGTGTCAGGAGGGCTGTGATCAGTCTTATATCGGGGAAACTAAACAGCCACTGGCCAAAAGGATGGCCCAGCACAGAAGATCAACATCATCAGGTCAGGACTCTGCAGTCTACACTCATCTCCAGGCCAGCGGTCACTCTTTCAAGGATGAAGATGTTCACATCCTTGATAGAGAGGAACGATGGTTTGAGAGAGGAGTAAAGGAGGCCATCTTTGTGAAAAGAAACCGTCCATCATTAAACAGGGGTGGAGGCCTCCGGGTTCAACTGTCCCCCTCTTACAATGCTGTTATTGCTAGTATCACTCAGCCCTCTGTGAATAGCAAACAACCATCAGGGTGCTAATGATCCATTGTTAGGCTGATGGCCCTCCTTGATCATGTGAGCAGCTGGTTTCAGGCTGTCATCAGCCAACTGGTTGTGCAACACTGTGGGAGGGTGCTATTTATAAGACTGAGCTGAACACAGCAACTCAGACTGAGGAAGTCTTTCGGACGAAAGACGAAACGTTTCTACATTTTTTTTGCTTTGTTTTGTTTTATTTTTTGAATGTCCAGAGGACCAGACTTAGCTTTTTTAGAGATCACAATACTGTAGTGTGAATGAAGCGTTCACACAATGACGGCAACAGATTTGAGGATCTGGAGTCAGGTCCATGTTTTCCTCCATGAAACATCCTCTGTTCTTTTAAAAACCAGTCTATTAACATCTCAGACTTTGTTTACTAATTAAAATGTGTCCAAAACCTGTTAACTGTGATGATCAACTGGTGGCCCATGGGCCACTTCAAGTTAGCTGGAGGGCGATTTTCTGTCCAGTGGGGTGACATTATAAAACGAAAAATGTTTACTAGTTGTTAACATTTACTGATATTTAAACATTTTAAGACTAAAGAAAAAAAAAAACAGATTCATGTAAAGAAGAAAAAAACTATCACTTTTTATAAAAATTAAAACGCCAAACAGGCCTTGGTGAGTATTTTTTTTTTTGTGTGTGTGTGTGTGGGGGGGGCAAAAAAACTATCCTACTCTGAAGAAAAAGTGCATAAAGTTAACGAGAGTATGAAAATTAGTCCAGTTTGTTGGATGTGTAACTGAATTTAAATAAAAATAAATTCTTCCATTTACTTTGACATTTTAAAACTTATTGTTATCAAATTGACTCACCAACTTTCTTCTCAGCACCTTGTCCTGAAGTCTTTGATATTTCAAAAAATATTCTTGTGGCTGTGAGAGAAAGCTCGGACTGTGAGACTGGAAGTCGGCTTCAAGAAGTCACTAACAAACTACAATCAACACGTTTTATTCCTGTTATTATATCGTATTTACAAATGACAGGAAACCTGCTACACACAGCCCGTTTAAAATTCATTTTGATAGTTTTGGTGCCTGAAAGAGCTGCTGCAGAGAGACCAAAGAGCTGCATGTGGCTCCAGAGCCACAGGCTGCAGACCTAGGACCTGAGGAGACCAGCTGGAGGTTCTGGATTGAATGTTGTCCCCTTTTGGTTTTATGGAGGACTATAGCTGTTCAACAGTCCTGGATTTTCTCTGCTGGATGGGAGCAGATGTTGTTCTAAAACCTAAAGATGCTTTTCTGCATTGATGGAGTCTTTCCAGATGTGTAAGCTGTTCGTGCCAGAGACACTAGTGCACCCCCATATCATCAGAGAGGCAGGCTTTGAACTGTGGCTGATAAGCTGGATGGTCCCTCTCCTTTTTAGTATGTTGGTTTTGGTGGTAGTTTTGACCAATCATTTAAACTTGGATCCATCTGACCACAAAACAGTTCTGGACTTCACCCAAGTCTGTTTCTAATGAGCTGTGGTCCAGAGAACACGGCAGCGGTTCTGGATGGTGTTCACATCTGGCTTCTTCTTTGTCTGATAGAGCTTTAAGCAGCATTTGTGGATGAATTGTTTACAGACAATGATCTGTGGAGGAGGTATTCCTGAGCCCAGAACAGGACTAGACCTGGTTTTAATGCAGTAGCTCCTGAGAGACCACGGACATATTGAATTGTCTCCTGGGCTCTGAGAAGTCACCAGATTCCTGATGTCTTTTGATGAAGAACTGTAGATGATTAGCTAAATCTTTCTGAAACTGTTCCTTTATTTTTAGCTGCAACTTTTCACAGACTAGTGAACCTCTGCCCAACTTTACTTCTGAGAGGTTCAGCCTCTCTGAACGTCTCTTTTTCTACGCAGTCCTCTTATTGACCTGTTGACAATATTAACCTAATTACCGGTAGTCACAAAATGCTCCTCCAGGTGTTTCTTCATCGAATCACTTCCTTTCACAGTCTCATCCCAACTTATTTTGAGATGTTCTGCTGCCATCAGATTTACAACAACCTTTCCCCCCCCCCAAAGAAAAAGTACAATAGTCTCAGTTAAAATTTGATGTGTTTACAATATTTCACTGTGAATAACATATGGGTTTAAAATATTGCAAAGTGATGCATTCTGTTTTTATTTATGTTTTACACAATGTTCCAGTTTTGTCAAAATTGGGGTTACGAGTTATTTCATAAAAATAAAAATAAAGCATAATGTTTTCTGCTTATTCAGATGGTGGACCGTGGACTCTCGTGGACTCAGGAAGAGCTGCTAAATACCACGAGGGAAGCCACAGACAGGAAGGTGCAGGGAGCCTCCAGACAGAGGAGCACAGGTGAGCCTTCAGTAGAAACAACTGCTCAAAGGAATATTTGGTTCATATTGTTTGAAAATTTATAACATACCTATTCCATCTGCAGCCGTGCTCTTCAACACTTCTAAACAACTTTTGTTGTCCGTGCCTGAAAGGCGGGCCGGGTGATAATGTTTCTGGTTGTGAACCACAGAAGGGATGTGAAAATACAAACGTTGATATTTATCCAGGTACAGTTCCCAGCATTACTTCAGTGACTTTGAAGACAGACCTTCTAAAGACAGTGAGGACAATTCATCTTCTCATCCTGGGACACTGGAACGTTTCAAAACTTCAGGACTGTCCTCCAGCAGCTACGAGCTGAGTCAGTACATGAACGGAGCGGACCAGTGCGAGCCAGACACACAGCCTGCCGTCACTTCAGGTGGAGGTTAGTGGACTCTCACACCCGCTTCACTCCGTGTTTGCCCCCTGACCTCCTCTGCTTCTTACCTGTTCAGAGCATGGAGCTGTGCATAACATCTCAGCTCCCCTGAAGTTTACCGTCCCTCACGCCGTGGTGAGTTTCGGACCTGCAGGCCA
>JBBPBX010077557.1:0-16838 GCA_038048925.1 Garcialebias charrua | reverse complement strand
TATATATATATATATATATATATTCAGTTCTAGTATACATATAACAAAGTAACTTCTGTTGAAGCATTTCAGATGAACTCAGGAACATTCACCATAAAAAAGAAGATCAAACTCAGTAATCAGAAAGTCTTCCTGTTGATTTTACACCACACAACTGCTTCACTCACAATATCCTTGTCAGGTCTAAAGAAAATATGAATGCAGCTTGAAGCAACACATTTTTATCAAATCTACTCGTGCTGAAGAACACGCTGGAATCCTTCTATCACTCTAGTACACAGACATGCTGAAAAATGAAGTCATTTCTTTGGCAAATGAAAAGCGTCCACCTTTGTAGCGTCTCTGAATGTGACCCCACCTTGATTGCCGTACATTAATTCCCCACGAGTGTTCGGCGCTCTGCAGAACGACAAGGACAAATTGTGCCAGACCAGTCGCTGTCAGCTCGCAATCAATAACCCCAACTCTTGGGTTGTTTTACACGGAGGGTCTGCTTCATAAAAGCCATCCCAAACACATTAACTTCTGCAAAAAACAAATTAAATCTGCCCATGCCTGGCACTTTCCATTTGTCAGGAGAAATGTGAGTGATTATGAATTCTTTAGAGGATGGAAAACAAATCTCGGTCCGGTCGCAGCACCGGAGAACCAGCATGGCACCACTAAGGTCTACAAGTCAGCTTTCCATCCTGGAAGATCAACAGGTGGTCAACTTTCCCTTTACGTGGCTAAATTCTCTTCTTATGTTTTATAACACAAAGTATTGTAAGTAAATCTAACGTTTAGTACTTAGTAGTTATTTCAGTCACTGATGCTTACAAAGTAGTACAGTGATGTCATTAAAACTGTTTACTCTACCATGATGGATGTACAGTAAATATGTGACCCGTCACATCAGGCCAAGGATTAAAGAGCCCACGACATCACATTTTTGTAATAAATAAATGTGAATGTACTGGCATGGAAAAATACCAATTAAATATTGCAGACATAATTTAATGCTGCTGAGATAAACAGGTGAGATATTTGCATGGACAGTAGAAGTGATGTCAAAGGGGAACGCCTGCATGTAAACAGGGCATTGCTACAATGCATTTTAAACTTTGCACCGTGTTTATTCGTGGGAAATCCGATTACACGCGAATGCAACATCTGTGACGTAAAATCGGGCTGAGGGCTCTGGTCTCTTTAATAGCGGATAATTTAAAACCCGACGAATTTAGAAATCTATGTCAGATCTATGTGAAGATTTGAGCTACATGTATTTGTCTTCATTTTGGGAAGCAGAAAATAAGTTTGGGTGATGGAACAAGAAACAGCAGGATCTAATTTAGGTCTGCAGCCATATGAGACTTACCTTCAGGTCGAGCAGCTCACACACGCGCACTGACAAGTCCAGAGCTCTGCCCAATTTTACGTCATAGATGGTGCATTCGCATGTAATCGGATTACCCATGAATAAACACGGCATGAAGTTTAAAGTCCATGACCCACCATGTTTTCAAATTGCATCGCCATTAATATTTAGTAGTGAATTAAACAATAAAACAGGAGCATTAATTGTTATTTTATGAAAAATAACGCTAAATGTGTTATTTCATGATTTTAACAGCAGCTCCGGCAAAATCTGCCCCTCTCCATATATGGGCATTGACGTCACTGAAGTATCCGCCTTGAATGCAGGCGGAGTTCTAACAAGCATGCATAAACGTAGCTTCCTTATTTCTGACAAGAGTAGTTACGAATACAACTAATAAAAACTTTGTGTTGCCTAGTTCTGCAGCAATACCTCGAAGGATGGTGTTAGTGTTCATTATTTACTCCAAATCAAAAAGATTCATAATGGATTTATAAAGTGGACCGACCAAGAAGGCTCGCACCTCCTCTGTGTGTCAGTGACATGAGGTCCCCTCTGTGTGTCAGTGGCATGAGGTCCCCTCTGTGTGTCAGTGACATGAGGTCCCCTCTGTGTGTCAGTGACATGAGGTCCCCTCTGTGTGTCAGTGGCATGAGGTCCCCTCTGTGTGTCAGTGACATGAGGTCCCCTCTGTGTGTCAGTGGCATGAGGTCCCCTCTGTGTGTCAGTGGCATGAGGTCCCCTCTGTGTGTCAGTGGCATGAGGTCCCCTCTGTGTGTCAGTGGCATGAGGTCCCCTCTGTGTGTCAGTGACATGAGGTCCCCTCTGTGTGTCAGTGGCATGAGGTCCCCTCTGTGTGTCAGTGACATGAGGTCCCCTCTGTGTGTCAGTGACATGAGGTCCCCTCTGTGTGTCAGTGGCTGCCCGCGCGCGGATAACGTGGTCCGCTCTATGTGTCAGCCGCGGCTTATTAAAAAGTTCTAAGAAATAAAAAAACAGGGAGCGCTGGTCCTGAACCCACAGCCCACCAGGAAATATTTAGAACCTCGTGCAGCCACGTAGGACACTAGTTTAATTGCAGTTTTAACTCTCACTCTCATAAGCCTCCATGGCAAACTCACTCGTGCCTTCTGAGTGGAGCCTGTATTGACGTCACTCCGGACTTCGGCAAACTTCGCGGGGGTTTCCAGATGTTTCCGGGACTCCGTATTTTTTTTTTTTTTACACTCGCCTGGCCCAAATGCAAAAATGAAAATAGACATCATATTCTACTACAGTAATTGTCCAATATGGTGAATTGTTACTGTCACGGTGGGTGTTGTCCTTTAAAATCACTCTTAAAGCAAAATTAAATTGATTTATCATTTTGTTTGCAAAAACGAACATAGTTAAATGATAAAATATATATATTTTGAGCAATTTTAAGAATAGTAAAAAAAATCATGTCAGTGACACTTTAAAGTCAGCGTCTCTTCACTCCTCCTTGGTCCAGGCATTTTCCTTCCTAAACTCCATGTTCTGTGTCTGCTCTGCTTGTCTTCTCTCTAAAAGTAAGTTTTTTGCTGCCTTGTCAGCTTTTTGTTTTTGTTATTGTTCAAATAAAGCAATTATTATTTTTATTATCGAGTCTCCTGCCTCTACTTGGACATGGGTTTGACCTTTAACAGCAGAATCATGTCGGTGTGTTTGCTTTAGAAATAAATATAGTAAATAAAGAGAGTTTGCCCTCTCCCCTTTCTACTCCTCTGAGGCAGCAATGGCCAAAGTGGTTTAAAACATCAAAGTTCATGCTCAATAATCCAAGTAAAAAAATTAAAAAAATAAAATTGAACACAGTTAAGTCAGAAAAACATCTTATCACCATCAAACTGGTTGGCCCACTTTGTGAGTGTGCTGCTTGTGGGACTGAGTTTGTTGTGGCTCCTCGGACGGATGAAGTCCTTTGGATGAAATGTTTCAACACAAAAAAACCATTCAGAGGACCACCTGACTTAACTTTGTTGAACAAAAACAAAAACATTTCTATGTTGTAGTTTGTGTTTTTATTAATTTTCCCATACTAAAACCTAAAACACAAAAATGAAATCCGTTTTCCCCGTTTTTACGGCTTCGGAGCATTACAGTACATGGATTAATCATCTAAAAAACTAATAAAGATTTGAACCGAACTGAAGATAATCCATCTTTGATCGGCATGCCAAATGAAGAAACATCAAAAAGAAAATCAAAGGCAGATGCTCTGTTAACGAGACAACATTTTAAACACAAAAAGCTGTAAATCTCCCAGCATCCATTTCAGTTTCTGACCAGACCTGCTGGATGCAGCCTACGAATAAAAAACATGAGTGAGGGCGTCTGCGTTATTTGGTGTAAAAATGTGCGGATCGTTGTACGAAGGTCATGCTCTGAAACTGAAACCTGGAATCAGCAGCAGCTTTAGGGTGGAGACGTTAACATTCCTCCTGCTCGAACCTTCAGAATATCTTGGCTCCAGCAGATACCTTACATTCCTCACTAAAGGCTCGAAAACGTTGACATGCAGAACTATTTTTTTGTTTCATTGTAACAAAGAACCTTCAGATGTTTGCATCAAAGAGTCCTGCAGGAAATGTTGGCCTCTGCTTTAAAAAGGCACATCTTCTGTCATCTGTGCCGGTTGTGTTTGCAGCTATAAAGCAGATTGTAATTAAATTTTTATTTTATTTTGGACCAAAGAGCATCAGGGAGGGAGGGGTCCAACATCTGCTTTTCATCAAGAACATGACGTTTTAAACAAACTGAAGCATCTTTCCCATAGGCTCACCACCTGTGGGAGGGGCCAAAGGGGTCGGGTGCATTGTGGAATGGGTGGTGGCCGAGGGCGGGGACCCTGGCGGTCTGATCCTCGGCTACAGAAGCTGGCCATTGGGACATGGAATGTCACCTCTCTGGTGGGGAAGGAGCCTGAGCTAGTGTGTGAGGTTGAGAGGTTCCGGCTAGAAATAGTCGGACTCACCTCAACGCATGGCTCTGGCTCTGGAACCAGTTTCCTTGAGAGGGGTTGGACACTCTTCCACTCTGGAGTTGCCCCTGGTGAGAGGCGCCGAGCAGGAGTGGGCATACTTGTTGCCCCCCATCTCGGTGCCTGTACGTTGGGGTTCACCCCGGTGAACGAGAGGGTAGCCTCCCTTCGCCTACGTGTGGGGGGACGGGCTCTGACTGTTGTTTGTGCCTATGCGCCGAACGGCAGCGCAGATTACCCACCCTTTTTGGAGTCCTTGGAGGGGGTATTGGAGGGTGCGCCTCCTGGGGACTCCCTTGTTCTGCTGGGGGACTTCAACGCTCACGTGGGCAATGACAGTGAGACCTGGAGGGGTGTGGTTGGGAGGAACGGCCCCCCTGATCTGAACCCGAGTGGTGTTCTGTTGTTGGACTTCTGTGCTCGTCATGGATTGTCCATAACGAACACCATGTTCAGGCATAAGGGTGTCCATATGTGCTCTTGGCACCAGGACACCCTAGGTCGCAGTTCGATGATCGACTTTGTTGTCGTCTCATCTGATCTGCGGCCGCATGTCCTGGACACTCGGGTGAAGAGAGGGGCGGAGCTGTCAACTGACCACTACCTGGTGGTGAGTTGGCTCCGATGGTGGGGGAGGATGCCGGTCAGACCTGGCAGACCCAAACGTATTGTGAGGGTCTGCTGGGAACGTCTGGCAGAGTCTCCCGTAAGACGGAGCTTTAACTCCCACCTCCGGGAGAGCTTTGAACACGTTCCGAGGGAGGCGGGGGACATTGAGCCCGAGTGGGCCATGTTTCGCGCCTCTATTGTCGAGGCAGCTTATCGGAGTTGTGGCCGCAAGGTTGTTGGTGCCTGTCGTGGTGGCAACCCTCGAACCCGGTGGTGGACACCGGCGGTGAGGGATGCTGTCAAGCTGAAGAAGGAGTCCTATTGGGCCTTTTTGGCCTGTGGGACCCCGGAAGCAGCAGATAGGTACCGGCAGTCCAAGCGGCATGCGGCTCGGGTGGTTGCTGAGGCAAAAACTCGGGCGTGGGAGGAGTTCGGAGAGGCCATGGAGAATGACTTCCGTACGGCTTCGAGGCGATTCTGGTCCACCATCCGGCGTCTCAGGGGGGGAAAGCGGTACGCGACCAACACCATTTATGGTGGGGATGGCGTGCTGTTGACCTCAACTCGGGATGTTGTGAGTCGGTGGGCGGAATACTTCGAAGACCTCCTCAATCCTACTGGCACGTCTTCCACTGAGGAAGCGGAGCCTGGGGACTTTGGATCGGGCTCTCCAATCTCTGGTGCGGAGGTCGCCGAGGTGGTTAAAAAGCTCCGCGGTGGCAAGGCTCCGGGGGTGGATGAGATTCGTCCTGAGTTCCTTAGGGCTCTGGATGTTGTGGGGTTGTGTTGGCTTACGCGACTCTGCAATATCGCGTGGACATCGGGGGCAGTTCCCTTGGATTGGCAGACTGGGGTGGTGGTTCCCCTATTCAAAAAGGGGGACCGTAGGGTGTGTTCCAACTATAGAGGGATCACACTCTTAAGCCTCCCTGGTAAGGTCTATTCAGGGGTTCTGGAGAGGAGGGTCCGTCGGATAGTCGAACCTCGGATTCAGGAGGAGCAGTGTGGTTTTCGTCCTGGTCGTGGAACACTAGACCAGCTCTACACCCTCAACAGGGTCCTGGAGGGTGCGTGGGAGTTTGCCCAACCAGTTTACATGTGCTTTGTAGACTTGGAAAAGGCATTCGACCGCGTCCCTCGGGGGGTTCTGTGGCGGGTACTCCGGGAGTATGGGGTACCAGGCCCATTGATATGGGCTGTTAGGTCCCTGTACGACCGGTGTCAGAGCTTGGTCCGCATTGCCGGCAGTAAGTCAGGCTCGTTTCCGGTGAGAGTTGGACTCCGCCAAGGTTGCCCTTTGTCACCGATTCTGTTTATAACTTTTATGGACAGAATTTCTAGGCGCAGCCAAGGTGTTGAGAGGATCCGTTTTGGTGGCCTTAGAATCGCTTCTCTGTTTTTTGCAGATGATGTGGTCCTATTGGCTTCATCAGCTCGTGATCTACAGCTTTCACTGGAGCGGTTTGCAGCTGAATGCGATGCGGCCGGGATGAGGATCAGTTCCTCCAAATCCGAGGCCATGGTCTTGAGCCGGAAAAGGGTAGCGTGCCCTCTCCGGGTCGGGGAGGAGGTCCTGCCCCAAGTGGAGGAGTTTAAGTATCTCGGGATCTTGTTCACGAATGAGGGAAAACTGGAGCGTGAGATCGATAGGCGGATAGGTGCAGCGTCCGCAGTGAAGCGGGCGCTGTACCGGTCTGTCGTGGTGAAGAGAGAGCTGAGTCAAAAGGCAAAGCTCTCAATTTACCGATCGATCTACGTTCCCACCCTCATCTATGGTCATGAGCTTTGGGTTATGACCGAAAGAACAAGATCTCGGATACAAGCGGCTGAAATGAGTTTTCTCCGCAGGGTGGCTGGACTCTCCCTTAGAGATAGGGTGAGAAGCTCAGTCATCCGGGAGGGACTCGGAGTAGAGCCGCTGCTTCTCCACATCGAGAGGAGCCAGTTGAGGTGGCTCGGGCATCTGGTTAGGATGCCTCCTGGACGCCTCCCTGGTGAGGTGTTCCGGGCATGTCCCACCGGGAGGAGACCCAGAGGAAGACCCAGGATACGCTGGAGGGACTATGTTTCTCGGCTGGCCTGGGAACGCCTTGGGATTCCCCCAGAGGAGCTGCTCCAAGTGGCTGGGGAGAGGGAAGTCTGGGCCTCCCTACTTAGGCTGCTACCCCCGCGACCCGACCCCGGATAAGCGGAAGAAAATGGATGGATGGATGGATGAAGCATCTTTTGTACACGCTAAAGGCAGATAATGAGTTTTTAAATAGTGTTTTATAGTTTAAAGTTTAAACTATAAAGTGGTCCCCAAACTTTTTCCTGTGAGGGCCACATAACTTTTCCCTTCTCTGGTGGGGGGCCGGAGTCAGTTTTTAACAGAAAAAAGTGTGACAATTGCAGGAGTGCCTAAATCAGGGGTGCCCAACCTTTTTTGAACCAAGAGCTACTTTTGAAGTCGGCAGTTTGCCGAGAGCTACTCGTCCAGTCTCAGTATCAAAAAACAAAATTTTTCATCTCCCTACTCCTCACTTCTTTAAAGTAAATAAAACAGAACGTAATGTGTTGCTAGTTTTATTTAATTAAAGTATTTTATCAAAGTAAAAGGACGCAATATTTGAAAAGCACACCATATTTTTTAAAGAAACGAATAAACAATGAACTGAACAATATAAAACTCCCTCATTTACACTAACTATTTACAAAAAGTGACTTACAAAGGTGCAGATTTACAAATCTCCAACAACTATTTCAAACCTCAATAAAACCTAAATATCAAAACTAGGCAGCTGCTCTGTGCAGCAGGATGGTGTCACCTGGTGCAAGCTGTATAAAATAAATGTGTCTCTACCTTAGTGGCACTTCTGACACTGAGAGGAGGAGGCCAGGGTCTCATAAGTTGCGAGGCGCAGGCAGGTCTCCAGATGATCATCAGTTATTGTGGATCTGTTTTTGGACTTGATGATTTTCATGTGTGAAAAAGCAGACTCACACAGGTAGGTAGATCCAAAAAGTGCTGTTAAGTTCAAAGCACATCTTCGAATGTAAGGATACTTTTCTTCTGAGAGCAGACTCAAGAACTCTCCATCCACGCCAGGTGAAGCTCGAATTACAGATGAGGCAAATAGACTTTGAATTAGAATAAACAAAAAAATACTCCTCCTCCCACTCTGTATGAAAATAATACGTTTTTGTTTGCTTGTTTGCTAGTTTTCCATCCATGTTTACTGTGCACCGACAGCTTTATGTGAAAGGGAGACAATTCAACTTACTCCTTCATTTTTAAAAACTGTGTTAGGATAGGCTAAGTACTTGGTGACCGTACAGTACTGTACATGTATTCATTTGTAAAAAAAAAAAAAAAAAAAAATTTTTTTTTTTTTTTTTTTTTCCTGGGGGCCGGACCAAAGGTGGGGGCGGGCCGGATGCGGCCCGCGGGCCGTAGTTTGGGGAACACCTTTTTAATTGTTCTCTGTGTTTAAACTTTAAACACAGAGAACAATTAAAAAGGATTATGTTAATTTAATTTCAGATTATAAGACCATCGGTGTGAAATCAACTCTTAAAATTTCCAAAGTCCAACGAAAGTTAATCTGTTTGAACTAATCATTTGTCCAACAATATATTTAGATATATCTTCTTTTTTTTAAACTACAGTCAATTCAAAGGCTTTTAATGTTGTAAGAAGATAAATGATTCATAAATGGATGGATGGATAGATGGATTTATGTTTTCCTTCTTTCCTGTTTTTATTTCATTTTGAGAAAATTTGCGGAAAAAAATCAAAGTTTGTTTCCATTCGAGACAAAATAAATGAGATTGTGAATAAATTAATAACCATTGGTGTCAACCCTGTTTGCCTGTTAGTAAAATATCTCATGAAAAACTGAAGCAATTTGAATGAAGCTCTCTGTTGGATGTCCATCTACAACTCAGCTATATTAAAAATGGCCGCCACAGCTAACCTTCCTTAGCAACCATAAAAAGGCTTTCATTTACTTAAAACTACAAATAATGAGGTAAACTTTGTGTGGTAGTAGCTGAGAGTCCTCCTCAAAACTCACTTGAGCAATAACAGAATGTGGTTGTGGTGGCCATTTTGAATTAAAAGTCTGTCATGTAAAGCGGCAGATGAAAAGCATCAAAAAGCATCAATCTACAAAGTAAGTGTCTAGTGTTTCGATTCCAATTTTTGGTGTCCCGATTCGATTAGAAATCGATTTTTCGGTTCAGAAACTATTTTTCTATTTAAATGGTCATAAATTTTGTTCCAATGATGTAACTGACAAACTGAAAAGATTAAACAATGTAAACAAATAGAAGCATTCCTGCTAGAAAAAGGTAGCTTCCCTTCTGATACGCCAAAGAATTTCATTTTAATTTGTCCTCTGATTTGTGAGATATTTTGCTAACAGACAGGCATGTATGCAAAATAAATCATATATATAAAAAATATAATAAATACATTTTGTAAAAATATTTTGATTTACATTCAAATTAAGTAAAAAGGGGCAGTTTTCATAAGGCTAGTTCTTCTTCTGCCACGTTTGATTTTATTTTATTTACATTTTTTTGATTGTATAGTGTGTACACATATATATATATACACAGCCTGGTCACCTTTGTTTGTTGTTTGTTTGTGACACTCAGATGCTCGACTTCTTCTGATTGGCAGCTGCACCACTGGTCTGGTTTTAACAGCTTCCTGTCTGGTGATTCAACAGAATCCCTGTGGGAGAACTGCTGACCCCAAGGCCCATCGCCACACACACCTACACACACACACACCTAACACCGAGCTGCAGACATCCTGAGTCTCCCGGCTGTGTTCAGTGGCTGCAGCCGAAGCAGAGGCTCTGCAAAAGCCCTTATTAAAATATAAGCTCCTCATGGCTGAATGCATATCGCTCGCCCCGTTTCATGTCAGTGTCAGACTGAGATCATCTTGTGTAGACAAATGACATTTTCATCGGTTTTCATTTCATGTAATATCTCTCAGAATCAGTTAGCGTTTGACTCTCGGCTACTACCACGCCACATTTCAGCTCGGTTTCTGTCAAAGTCATGGAGGTATAACCATCTTTCTGCAGACTAATATTAACAAGCTGTGGTGGCCATCTTGAAATAGATTGACCCCAAAAGCTACGGCACTTTCAGCATGTTTCATTAAAGTGTCACTGACGTGATTTTTTTTACTATGCATAAAATATATATCTTTTATCATTTAAATATGTTCGTTTTTTGCAAACAAAATGATAAATCAATTTAATTTTGCTTTAAAAATGATTTTAAACTTTGCGCCGTGTTTATTCACAGGAAATCCGATTACACGCAAATGCAACATCTGTGACGTAAAATCGGGCAGAGGCAGTCTGAGCGTGTCTGCTGCTCGCCTGGAGATCGCTTTTTCATTTTTTTTACTTGAAAAATGCCGTTACGTTGTGTCGCATTTGGGTGTTCTAATATCATCAGTAGGAATGTGCGATATGGCCTAAAATTCATATCACGCTATGTATTGTGAAGGGTGGCAATAACGATATATATCGCAATATGTTTTTGGTATAAAACTTGCAATAGGAATGAAAAAAAACCATAGGGTGTCCTTTTGCCATAATTTATTTTGAAAACTGCTATACCACAAAATAATCTCTATTAAGAAAATGTCACTACTAGGTCCAGAGAGTTTTTAAATAATTAACAACTCAAGCATTAGGCTTCTTTCTTGTAGTGCAAAACAGTGCAAAATATATCTTGTGTAGTTTTAGCCATAAGTTTTAAACTAAAGAATATGTTGTTAACTCTTAACAGTTTCCAATATTGTCACTTAAGAAATGAACAGTAACAGAGCAGCATTTTACACTGAAAACACTTCACCCTCCAACCCTCTAGAGGGCGTCTCCTTCAGCTTTAAGGAGAGCTGACAAGGCAACCAGTTTCCTCTGTGGCTTTGACCAGAGGGTCTCGCAGTAAAATCACACAACACAGCGTTCTGTTCACAGATCAGAGGGCAGGTTTCTCTAAAGCTGACCAACGCTTACTTTAACTTTCGACAAAAAAAAAAAAAAAACTTTCGACGGAACGCAGCGTTTTGCGCATGCGTCCGAATATGGCAAACTACGGCAAGCCGGACGAAGTTAGCTTATAGCTTCGCTACTTAGCACTCGAAGAAAAGACTTTAACACCACTTACGCACAGTTTTCAACACCAAAAAAGTATCGATTAACTCTGACAACTTTGATTGTACACTTCAACACCACTTATGCACAGTTTTAAACTAAAAAAAGTAAAGATTAAATCGGACAACTCTGATTTTCTGCAGTTAGCCGGTAGAAGACAGATCCCTATTGTAGGCTAAATTTCTATCGTTTCTACCGTATTTCGTATATATCGCGCATCCCTTATCATCAGTGAACAAGTGAGCCTTTTCACTTTCCCAAAAGATGAAAAACTTCTTCAAGTCTGGACTAAACAAACAAAGCTGCACCCCTCGGAGCCCCCGCCTCGCTCCACCTGAAGGTAAGTCTCATACGGCTGCAGACCTAAATTAGATCCTGCTGTTTCTTGTTCCATCACCCGAACTATTTTCTGCTTCCCAAACTGAAGACAAATAACTCAAATCTTCACATAGATTGCTAAATTCGTCGGGTTTTAAATTGTCCGCTATTAAAGAGACCAGAGCCCTCTGCCCGATTTTACGTCACAGATGTTGCATTCGCGTGTAATCGGATTTCCCGTGAATAAACACGGTGCAAAGTTTAAAGTCATTTTTAAAGCAAAATTAAATTGATTTATCATTTTGTTTGCAAAATTGAACAAACTTTCTCACACATTACCACACAACACAAAGATTTTAACACTGGACTCTGTGTCATCAAACGGGTTATTCACTAAACTCTCGGTCATGTGCTCATACAGTTTGCACTACTTCTCATACTTGCACTAATGTTTGTATTACATCACTGCCTATAGTCATAATACTGTTTACATTCTCTGTTTACATTTATTAATACTGTTTACTTTTATTACTACTGCTTACATTTAATTACTACTGTTTACATTTACACTACTCTAATATCTACACCACTGCTGATACATATACAGTGTGCTCTGAACGGTCTTATTTAGGGATGCCCAATGTGCCTTACTGCATATGCCACTTTTTGCCTCTATAACAACATCAACTACTACCTCATACATATACTGTGTACATTAACTCATACGCTGCTTTGCCACTTTGCAAATGTCAATGCTAGAAACCTTTAGTTTATTTTAGTTATACTTTTTATACTCTTTTTTTATACTAGTATGCAAAAACTCAGGACAGTATTATGTTCATTAAATGTTTAATGTTTTAGTTTTAGAGTTGGTGTAAATTTTCATACTCTTATACCACTATGCAAAAACTCAGGACAGTGTTAGTTTTACTATTTTATGCTTATGTCTATTATTATATGTTTCAGTGTTTCAATGTTTAGATGTTTACTGTTGCACCGAGGGACTGAGAGAAACGCAATTTCGGTCCTGTGTATGTCCTGTACAGTACATATTGCAGATCTGACAATAAAGTTGACTTTGACTTGACTTTGATATTTTGAGCAATTTTATGCATAGTAAAAAAAATCATGTCAGTGACACTTTAAAATCCATTCAGTTGTTTGAGATATTTTGCTAACAGCACAAAGAGTCAAAAACTCGTACACAGGCTTAAGTAAAAACATTATCGCTGCGTCTTCTCCTTGGACTGAAACCAAGGTTTGAAGCCGACAGCAGCTCAGTTACAAAGAAAAGAAAAAAAAAAACATCATGTTTCGTTTACGTGCAGTGATTCAAATGTTTGGAATTTAGTCTGGAAAAATAAACTTCCTGGACGTGAGTGCAGTGGACTGCGACTCGAACAACAACCTAAAGATGAACTGAACATAAACACAGTTTTATTACGAATGATGGAACAAAAAGCAGAAGTTCTGCCCCATTTAAACCTTCCAGCTGAACGCCGTGCGGCATCAGCGCGGGGGAAAATCAACAAAGATCTTTTGCATTCTCCACTTTTCTCTTACGGTCTCCAGAGCTTTGCGGGGGGAAAAAACACAAAACATCACATCTATTTATGAATTTATCCTCTGAATTCATCCTCTGAAGCATGCCAAAGTGTCTCCCTGTCTGATTTAAGATCCAGATGTTCCCTAAAACGACCCAGAACTTTAAACCGGGTGGAACCAACGCACCTTCACGACTCCATTTATCAACAAAAAGCACTTCTGCTCTTACAAAAAGGAGGAAAAACATGCAAAGAAGCAGAGAGCTGAGGTAAAAGTTACTCACTCGTCTTCAGAGCGTGGTGGAACAGAGAGGAGGAAGTTCCAGTGGGTCTTAATGGGTTTCAGCTGTGGACCAGATGGTGCTGCGGTGAGCGGAGATGATGGGGCGTCTAAACCTAACAAGAAGCTTTAGCCTTCACACAAAATACTTGACATGCAAACCCAACTTCCTCCGCCCACAGGTCGGCCAGACGGAGGTTTGCAAACATAAAAAAAGGGGCTTCTTTGGACAGGAAGTACACTTCGATGCTATGTAGCATGCCAAAAGGTAAACTACAATACCCATCATGTCTGAGGTTGCTAATCGACCCATTTGATTACGGATATTTTTACCTAGGGGTGCATGATATTATCGGCATGGTATTTGTATCGGCCGATATTAGTGTTAAAGTTAAATATCGGACATCTGCCATTCCATCAAAATAACTCACTGATATAAAAGACACTGTTTTTGTGACAGCCCGGTGACAAGGATGTCTGCAGCGCCAGCACAACATGATGACATCACGCGTGCCACTGCCTACCTGATCTGATCATGGCAGAGAGGAAAAAGTCAAAATGTCGGCAGAGTGGAAGTTTTTGTCATTGAGGATGTCGGACTCCAGAGATGTATGGACTACGTTGAGCCTCGCTGCATCGTCCCCAGTCGGAGATATTCTTCCGACGTAGCCTTACCAAAGTTACAAGCCGTCATTTCAGAGTCGGAGTCAGTTTATTATTGCCATTGTCAATGAACAGGATTCACAGACTAGGAACTTGCTTCGGCATAAAGGTGCAAATAAAATATCAAAGAAAACATATGTACACACCAATCAGTACAATACAATATTCAGAAAAATATGTGCAAATGGAGTAGTGCAGTTAAAATACAGTGATAAAGTGACCAAAGCAGAGTTATACAGTAAGGGGATTATGAGTGTTCAAGAGTCCGACGGGAGATGGGAAGAATCTGTTCGTATGGCTGGAGGTTCTGGTCCGAATGGACCGAAGCCTCCTGCCCGAGGGGAGTGGTTCAAAGAGTTCATATGCGGGGTGAGAAGGGTCAGCTGTAATCCGACCTGCTCGCCCCACAGTCCTGGAGACGTACAGGTCACGGAGAGATGGGAGGCTACAGCCGATTACCTTCTCTTTCCAAAGTCATTGAGAAGCTGGGTGAGTTTTGCCAGTCGTGTTAGCCCCGTTAGCATGATTAGTCTTACAGCACAATGGATAGACAAAAACTTTGAACTTAAAAAGTCTGTCCTTCATCCACAGGAGTGCAGAGGATCCCACACTGCAGCTAGGAACCTGGAACAAGCCTCCACAAGTGAGACAGCATCACAGGTGACTAATGCTAATAAATAACATTTAACACTTTTAATTTAATATAAGTTAAAGTGCTATGCATATCATATGGCTTTTACTGAATATATGTCACCAGCTTTTACAGCTGTTGCACAATTTTTGTATCAAATAAGCCTAAATAAGAGGGTGTCTATGAGTGCACATCCATTTTCCCCAGCTCCCCGGGCGCTGACCACGGCTGCTCACTGCACCACCTGGTGGTGGTTGGGTTAAATGCAGAGGCCAATTTCGTCTGTCAAGTATGGGAAACATACACAGATGACAAAAATGTGACATTTATTTTATTTATTTATGTTCTGACAAAGGAAAGTATTTTAAAAATATTGGTATCGGTTATCGGCCAAATAAGTTTTAACATATCGGCATATCGACCAAAAATCTAATATTGTGCATCCCTATTTTTACCAATGAAACTAGCATGAAACTTTGCCAAAGTTTAAAACAAAGATCGGAGTGTGTGTTGGGGATAATTCTCGGCTACTACCACACTAAAGTTGAGCTATTATCTGTACAAGTATTTTATTGCCATTTGTGTGTTTGCTAAGATTGACTGATTGATTGGTTGATTACCATCTGTGTGAGGATTGGTGTGTGTTGCTTGTCACCCCTGTTTTTCCAGCTCCAACACACCTGTCCCCTACCCTAATCACCCCCAGGTGTCCTTCATTGTCAATTGCAGATGTTCCTATTTATTCTGTCTTGTCATTGTTTGTGGATTGTCCTCCATAGCGTCATGTCCAGTTCTCCCTCCACATCACCTCATTCCAAAAGATGTAAGTTTTGCTGCCACGTCAGCTGTTTTGTTTTGTTTTTTTTAATAAATAATGTTACTTTATTCCTGTGTCCTCTGAGTCCTACCTGCATTTGGGTTCGAACAAGCGTCAGATTATGACAATTTGAAATCAGATTACCGGTAGTTGTAGTTTCCGAAAGTTTCATTAGAATCTTTCCAGTAGTTCATGATTGTTCCATTTATTATTTTGCTAACAAACAAAGGCACGCAAACACAAACACCTTTCTGATGTGAAATAAAAATATGCATGTTTGTTTTAAACTCTTCAGATTGGTGATTTTTCTTCGTTAAACAATTCCCTGTTTTTCTAGAAAGAATGGGCCCATTTTTCTCAAAGGTGTCTCTGGGCTGACCACTTCCCTTCCTTCACAGCTGTTCAAACATGAAATGATTCAGGACAGAAGAAATGGAAAAAAAACCTGGAAAAATAATGTGTGAACAGAACCACCAAAGTGCTGAGTCCTGCCTGCTTTAAATGCCATCTCGTACAAAAACCAGCAGAAACACCCAGTCCAACAATCAATGATTTTCTAAACTTGCAACAGCTAAACTTCAGCTGAAGGCAAAGATAAACACACGAAGCTTCAGATGAATGCACGAGTTACCTGTCAATACGTGTTTCACAGTTTGTGTTGACTTCATCCTCACTGGATTATTATTCTTATTCTTATTATTGAAGAAATGCAAACATTCTGAAAGGTGCACTGTTGGCTCTTTATTCGCGAATTTCATTGTTCATATTTAGATATACAAAAGTACAACCCCAATTTATGAAATAGTTGGGACGTTTTGTGAAATAATAATAAAAACAGAATGCAACGATTTGCAAATATAGATGCCAACTCCTCAATGGCCCGGAAAGGGAAAGATGGTAAAGAAAATTAACAGATTGCAGTGTTTCCTCTGGATTGCCGGCCTTGGCAGGGCACTTGTTGGACAAAGGGGTGGTAGCAGTAAATGGTAAATGGACTGTACTTATATATGCTGGTGAAGATTCTCAGTCATCCAGGACATGATAAATCAAAAAGGCGTTCAATTCAGGATCAACTGGACTTTATTTGTAACAGAAAACGTTTCGACTTCTGTCCAGAAGTCTTTTTCAATTCTGAATGGAAGCTGTGAGAACGAGAAGTTTTATACAGGCTTACAAGTCAATAACACATACATGTAAATTGACAGATCACACCTTAACAGTAGGGAGTTCCCTTGAAGTCTCTGACAGAAAACACAACAACTGTATGTAAATTGACAAACAACACCTCACAGCCCAACAACAGAGGCTTCTCAACAAACTTTGTTAGTCTAATTCACAGACAAGACACCTCTGCTCCCATCCGGTGTAAGACCTTTGTGAATCAGCCCCAAAACTGAGTTGTAAGTTTTGGAAAGTTGAAATCTCAGACCTCCTCCTCTGTTAAGAGAAGG
>JBBPBX010077556.1:0-16838 GCA_038048925.1 Garcialebias charrua | reverse complement strand
AAGATATTTTAGCAAGTCATCTTTTATTGCCATAACAATGGAATGGTCAGAGCATGGACAAGAAAACTCTCCTGAATAATGTAAAGGTAAAGATGTGAGGTTTCCCTAACAGATGTTAATAGCTCCTGTCTAAATGGCATTGGGGAGTTATGAGGCTGGTGTGACTCTTTCTTATCATCTCCGAGCTGATTTGTGCCACTAGACGCATGCCATGTGTAAAAATATGTGGCAAAATATGGAATGAATGATTAACTGCTTCAGTCTTATGTTTTTATAAATGCTTTATTGGCTTTATTATTTATAAAGCAACAAATAATGTGGAAGACAGTCAGAGTCAGAGATCCTTTATTGTCATTCGCACCACATGTGGTACATGTGGTGGTACAAAATTATGTACACAGGGTCCCAGTTACATCCAAGAATGAAATGTAAAAGAAAAACAGTAATAACATCTAAGATTTGAACTAAGAATAACATCAACAAAAATGTGCTAAGCACTTAATAGTATAAAAACAATATGCCAAACAGCAGCACAACATGAGTGTGAGCAGATGAGCACGCATGAACACAGCAACGTGAAACAGATCAGCAGCATGAAGTGATTTTTTCATGGTGATTATCCTGATTAGAGATTCATGAGTCTAACAGCCTCAGGGTAGAAGCTGCTCCTCAGTCTAGTGGTTCTACACTTTAAGCTAGATTCATACTCGATGCGTCGCGCAGCGGGCGAGGGTGCGCACGCCAAAAGTGACGCAATATCACCGCCCTTGCGCTTATGGTACATCCAGACCGAGCACCTTTTCAACGGCCAAAAAGCTTGTCACGCACGCAAGTGGACGCACTGGACCCAGACTGTGTCCAGACCAGAACGAGAAGCTGCGGCGGCGGTGGCGACGGGGGGGAGGAGCTAGCAGAGCTAACTTGCTAAACGTGAAAAGTTCACAATTCAAAACTTACCCGATATCCCGACTTCCTCACTGGCACTCCGCCAGGCAAGGTCCTTTTTATTTCTCCTCCATACATGAACAGGACTTCGCGGGTTATTTCCGTGTCTCGCAAACAATACGTCACACAGTTGCGCAACACCCGTCCCCTCGTTACCGCGTCACATAGCTGACTCCCCTCTCTCTCCTCCCCGACTCTCCCTGATTGGTTGACAAAGCGTTGAACGGCGAAATCTTCAGCATGTTGGAGGCGTGCTTTGGAGGCTGACGCGGGTTCACGTGCACGGAAAACGCTTTCCAGCACGCTCAACACGCACGTGACGTGACGCCCGACGCCAAGACGCGCCTGAAGGCGCGTCCCCAATTGACTTTGCATGTAAACCGGACGCTCCTGCAGTTGAAAACGCATTCGGTCTGGATCAGCCATAAGACTCTGCGCGTCGGTTTGGCGCATGTCGCGCACCTCCAAATTTTTGAAACTCTGCCAGCCTAGTGCGCGCGCCGTGGGCGCTACTGAATTGATTGACAGGTCGAGTGGGGACCTCACCCGACAGCCTTCACGCTCTTCACGCCAGAGCCTGCAGCTGTCTGCGCCGCTGTGGTCGTGGAGACGGCGTTGCGACGCATGGAGGAATGTTTTGTGTGTGACACAAATGTATTAAATTCCCCGAGCGAGCGGAAAGCCATTTGTTTTTGTTGTGTGACTTCAAACAATTATCTTCTACGGTAGATTTCTTCTTCTACAACTTTCTTGCAACATATGCACAGGTTTTAGAGGGTACTGCCACCTACTGGTCCGTAAAAGAACAGCACTTTGCCATGCGCTGCCGTGCATCAACCATAAACACAGCGGCAACACTGTAAACGCATGAAGCAGCACGGCTCAGTGCGCGCGCAGCGTGCGCGCTCCAGCCTGCACGCTCCAGCCTGCGCGCTCCAGCCTGCGCGCTCCAGCCTGCGCGCTCCAGCCTGCGGACCAAAGTGCGAGTATAACTTGGCCTTTATGCTCCTTAACCTCCTTCCTGAGAGGAGCTGGGCAAAAAGTTTGTGTGCTGGGTGAGTGGGGTCCTTCATGATGCAGCGGTTGAAATTTTTAAAAATTTCCTTCTGGCTTTTATTATTACATATTTCTTCTCAGGCAAAATATACAAAAAAAAGTACTTTTTTTTGTTTGTAAAATTATTTATTTTATATAAAACTCAGCCTCAACACTCCTGCAACAATTTTTTTATTGTCACACAGTGATTTTTCTTTTAAACTGAATAAACACATGAACAAAGCAAACAGAAATTAAATTTAAAAAAATAAACACGCCAACCTTTGTACTTTTGTCCCAGTTGGTCAAGGACACTCATGTCAGTGGATGTCTGGGGGCGGGGGACATTTATCAGAGGGCTGTATGTAATGGAATCAACCAATGACAATAATCATCAGCACTGCAAGCAAAGGCCCATAAACATCCCTTGACAAGCGGTCAAAGGTGAGGTAGGGGTTAGGTTTGAACCATAATGATGGAGCCCGTGTGTTTTTGCATCTACACAATGTTTATGTGCCATTCAGATGGAGAAGGACTGTAACATAAGGTGAGGCAGAGTGCAAACAGTGAGCAAACAAACATCCTCAGGGAATGACACAGTGCGTCATGGTGCTTCTTCTGACCACAAATGTTTCCTGTGGGTCAAAGTTCAGACAGAAGTGGGCAACTTAAAGTCCAAGGGCCAAAAGTGGCCCTTGGACAAACCATCTATTCTCGTTTACCTGCTTCTTCCATTTTGGGTCACGGGGGTCGCCGTTGCCCATGTCCAGCAATCACAGTGCGAGGGGCGGGGTACACCCTGGACGGGTTGCAAGTCCATCACAGGGACACAGACAAACGAGACAAACAATCATTCACTCTCTCACTCACACCTAAGGACAATGCAGAGTCACTAATCAGCCTAACATGCATGTTTTTTTATCTGTGGGAGCCCGGAGTACCCAGAGGAAACCCACACACGCACAGAGAGAACATGCAAACTCCACCCAGAAAAGCCCCCGGACCGGGATTTGAACTGGCAACCTTCTCTCTGAGAGACAGCAGCTCTACCAGTTGCGCCACCATGCTGCTAAATTAAACATCTTACACAAAAGTTTTTTTAAAAACATTTTTTAAGTCATCGTGTTTTCATAACTAGACTGGACCTTAAAGACTTAGAAACACAAATATATACCGGTAAGTTTGTTTTGCATATTTGGAGTGTGATGTGAAAAGAGCTATGTCAAAGTTTGTGTTTAAGAAAACGATCAAAAATGAATTGTTGAAGAAATATATATGAGGAAGTTTAATGTGTAATGTGTTGGAATTGGTAAATTGAGATGAGTTATTCATTTTGTTTAGTTAATTATAGATAATTATTGTTTGAATTGATTGTTTTGAAAAGGGGCAGATATAATACGATTTTTTTCTTCTTTCTGCTGCCTTTCATTTTATATTTCATTTTTTATTTCTTATAAGATACATGTGTTTGTTATGTATTTATTTTATGAAATGAAAAAAATATATATATATAAAAAATGCCGCTAACATTTACAACATGTTAAGCTAACTTGTCTAATATATTGTCACAAGAGCCAGTTTGCAGAATACGTCTAAAATTCCTAAATGATAAGGGAATTACATGTTTTATGAAGCATGCTAACTATCCTACAATAAGAAAAAGCCTGAAAACGTTTACTAGATCACCTATCATAAAGAACATTTACTTTCCAAATCTCTATGTGCCCCTTTGATTGCTTTAAACATCTTCTCACTGAGCAAGGAGACGTCCAAACGTCTTTTTAAAGTTGTTTCTGCGCCTCTAAATTGGGTCCCTCGCAGGTGCAGACTGTGACGACACACAACGTTTTTTTCCGACGTCCAGGTTTGACGTCTATTGGACACGTTAATGTAGACATCTTTTCTACGTCAACTTACTATATTTAACTTATTTTAAATATGCTCTTATTATATTTAACTTATTTTAGTCACTTTAAATTATTCTTCTATGCTATGAATATGAAAAGTATAATGCATCTAATTTAAAACTGTGGCTGACGCAAACAAAGCTAGGGAAATAGTACATGATGTGACCCTTTGGAGAAAAAAAGTTCTATTTGGATGTTTAATACAAGTTTTATTTAATCGTGTTCCTTGCAGAACACAGTTTGGTTCCATTCAAATAGCCAAATTGTATTCAGGTAAAGATTTAACAGAATAAAAAATGGATAGTTCAAATCTTTTGAAATAGGGTTCTAAAAGTCGGGTATGAACAGGTAACATCTTACCTGTTGCGGATAGCTCTTTAAACAGTTATAGTTGAAAGAACAAAATTATTGTTTCTGATAGACTAACAAGCTGAAACATAGTTTAAGGTCCCATTGTCAGTCATAGCTAATTAGTTTTAGAGCTATCTACAACAGGTAAGATATTTATCGTTTAACATTTTTCCACAGAGCCCCATTTCAACATATCCAAACAGCTTTTCTTAGCTTAGGTCATAAAAGAGTCCCCACTTATCAAAACACCAAATTAAAAGTGACCAATTATTGCTTCTCCTTTTTCTGTCAAGCTGAGCCGAATAAAGCCAAATTACAGAAGTTGAAGATTTCAAAGACAAAGAAGCGTCTTTCTTCATCTCAACTTTTTGTTCAGTAAAGTAGTTGTTGCTTTTGTCAAGAAGAGCGTTTCACTGCAGTTTGGTTGTCAGCTGATTTTCCTTTTTGCAACACTCTCACAAGCATGTTCGCCAATTTAATTAGCTTCATTTATTTTATTTTTTTGCCTAAGCTCTTCTTCTTGTCTTGTTTATTTAAACGCCAAGAATTAAACTAGTCATTTAAAGGCCGAGATACACTGAAGCAGACTCCGTATACGCGCGTATACGCGCATATTTTGTGCGTATGTTTTTGCTGCTATACTTCAAGAAACTATCAGCTTTCAAACGCTCTCGTTCTCCTTGTTGTAATATGAGCAGCAGCACACGGAAGGGACTCAACTGAGCTCGCTGATTGGTCACTTGCTGACACGCCTACTGAATTGATTGACAGCGCTCAGTCAGCTGAAAGTGAAACCTTGAGAATGCAACATGAGCAGCTCGCTGGACTTCTGCGGTGTTCTGATGCGGTGTTTCTACTATATATGTTATAAAAAGTTCTCTCAGAAATAAAAATAATAACAGGGAGCGCTTTTCCTGCAGCACACAGCCCACCAGGGAATATTAAAACATCGCGCACCCAGGTAGGACCTGAATTCATTCATTTCAATCATCGAGTGAACGGAGGAAGAAGCGGTTACTTGACTTTAGGCAAAAAAACAAAAGAAAAGGCCCGATCAGCGATAAAGAAGGGGAATTTATTTCATTTGTGTAACATACAAAACAGTCCGGCGCCGGGAAGTTTATGGTCAGACACCGCGTATCGCGCACGCGGATCGCGTATGCGTAGTAAAAAAATACTTTTGCGCGTACATGCCCTGAGGGGCTACGCGGGGCTACGCTTTTGCCACAGCGTATGTACGCTGCGTATAGGCGTATCGTGAGGACGCTCGAGTGTATCTCGGCCTTAACACAACGCAGGAGTTCAGACTTCAGCAACAACTGAACCAATCAGGTGGAATAATAGTTCTGAGAACTGGCCTGTTCCTGAACTCGTGCTAGTGTTTGCCAAGTGTTAAAATACACTTTTAGTAGGTCAGTGCCATTATTTTAATTTTATTTTTAGCTCATCAAACAAACGCTTTGTTATTCACACAAGAAGTGTCACAGTAGGGATCATTATTTCATGTTTCGTCATTAACAGGAGGCTGAATTGACTCTGACTTTGGTTCCTTCATAATAAAAAAAACCCAAACTCTTGGCCAGCAGCTGGATAATGAGTGCTGCAGAGATTTACTAATAGTCTTCATGAGTCAAATCAATAATTGGCTATTGCTTCAGCTGAAGTGCACATCTAAGTCCTCTTTGTCATTCACTTGTATCTTCAGTAAAAAATGAAAAAAGGCACAAAAGGCAGCTGAGACGGGATCATTAACAGACTTTCCAAATTGAAACAGTCATCAAAAGTGTCTTTAAACGTCTCCGGAAGCTTTTGGTTGAGTGCAAATGACATCTCGCTCATTTTGCTGGTGGCTACATGACTGATGTGTTGAATGAGGCAGGCCCCCTTTATTTTTTTTTATTTTTTTTTATCCTTTTATTTTTTTTTTTCGCTTTTGAAAGATCCCGGGTTTGAAGTATATGATTCTGAAGTGCCAGCATATGCTTAGTGAGATAAGTAATTTGACACACAGACATCACAGCCTGCAAAATCTTTCGTCTTGACTGCCTTGAGTGTCCGCGTCGGGCGCTTTTTCAAGAACACTTTACAACTGTCACAACTGACTGTCAGCGTGCACATGACAAACACAAATGAGCTCATTTTGAGCACAGTAAGACAGCTGTCATATCAAAAAAATACAAAACTGGACTAAAAATAACTTTAACACGATCTTCAGCGTTTTATAATTAATTTGCTATTTAAGAACCAAAGATTCCTCCATTTTAGAATCAGTTTGTTAATTAAAGTGATTTAATTAGCTCAGTAGTGAAGCCAGATTTGAAGCAGAAGTCATTGAACGCAACACAGATACAGTTTCTCTCTGAATGAGACACATTTGACAGAGCTACCCAACATAAATAGACCCTGAACACCACTAGACACAAATAAAGACATACAGTAGATATGCTCGCACACAAACAGATGTACATTCGCAGAGACACACACCAGCTGGGGGTGTTGGGGGGGGTCAGAGCTGCAAACGAAGTCGCTGACATTGTGGCACTTCTTTGGCAGCATTGTGCAGGTGTCGTCTGCACACAGGCTTCTGAATAAATGGATCTGAAATGATTTACCGAGGGTATCTGCCACCTGAGCACAGATGCATGCACTACTCCTCGTGCACACACCCACAACAACACACAAGTAACACAACCCCCCGCCTGTTGTTCACGTAAAGACACAAACGCACACACCGACGCTGAGGGGAAAGCAGAGCAGCATCCTTTTCTACTGTCCTCGTTCGCATGCACGTGATAATTATTTACACGTCTGTTTTCAGATGCAAAGGAAACGATGACCAATGTCACTTTAAATAAGTCTGCAGTCCTGATCTGTGCACGGCCAGCTTTTCATGCAACATGATGAGCTAAAACACGTGCCTTCACTATTCCGTTCTAATGAATGAGATGGGATTGAAGCAGCAGCAGCAGCATGCAGGACATGTGACTCAGAAACATCTGGATCACAGCAGCTGTTGTCACCAACTAGCCTGACGCAGTCATCCTGGAAAACTGTTCATCTTTTTTTTTTACTTTTCTGAGAGAAATGCATGCGTCTTCCCTGAAATAAACACAAGGTTTAAATGAAGTCGAAGACGCAAATTCAAAAATGGGAGACTCACTCACCCCAGCTGCATCGAGTCACTAATCAGCCATCCATCAGGATACCTGTATATGGCCGTCCCTTCCTCAGCTCTTCCTGTTTGCCCGTTGCCAGTTTAGTCGCATCCCTCCACCTCCCCATCTCCGCCCGGGGTTTCAAGATCCTCAGTTCTCCCCTATTGTTCATCTTGACTATGCCTCCAGGGAATATCCTGCTTGCCTCCATACTAGTCCTACGACTGTGTACGTTCCTGCTTCCTGTTCCCTGAAACCCAGCCGGTCAAGGCAGATGGCCGCTTGTCCTGAGCCTGGTTCTGCTGGAGGTTTCTTCCTCACAAGGGAGTTTTTCCTTCCCACTGTCGCTTCATGCTTGCTCAGGATGGGAGTTCTGCGATGGGGTTTGTCTCAGGGTTGGCCGGAACCAACGACCGATGGATGAACGACATACACGTACCGGTGGGATAAGTTGGATGACTACGATCCCCGACTTGGCCACTGGGTTCGGGTCCCGGGGGGGTGGAAGAGATTCCATAATCTATCTCCCTATGCCGGACATTCAAGCTCTCAGTGGTCGGGCATGCATGCCCTCCGCCGGGGCCCGAGCGCCGAAATAACCCTAATCAATAAAACCTTTTAAGTGTATTCTTCTCTCTTGTTGTGTGAGTCTCTCCAGGTTGAAATGAATATTATGAATGCACAAAAATGAATAAATCACTTCAAGTAAGATGTAACGGTTAAATGATCGTCTTTTTTAACAACAAACATACAAGAAGAGCTTTGGGAAGGATCAGTGTGTTGAGAAACTTTCGATTTTCACTGAAACTAAAAAAATAAATAAAATATTGCCAAGTAGGGGTGGGCGACATGGCTCAAAAATTATATTGTGATATTTCAGATCATTATAATGATAACAATACATTTTGTGATATAAAAAAAAAACAGAAATCAAATTTATTTATTTGACAAAATTAACTTAACATGTTGCTTTCCAGTATTATATAAAATTTAAAAAAACAACAAGGGTTAATTTTACTGAATTTACTTTATTTAGTAAAGTATTCAGTATCCAAGTATAAAAATAAATGAATACAAATGATCTGTTATTTAGATTGAAAAAGTCTGCACAAAATATAGATCAACAAAAACCACCACAAAAACTAAAGTGCAGTTTTCCAAAACAACTAAATAAATGAAGCTTAAGATCAGTTGAGCATAGATGAAACCTACAACAAAATATATGTTGTCTTTAAATGAGCTATAACTTCCAGAACTTGTAACAAGGTGATCAGCTGACCCTGAAGCTTGTTGGTGTTTCAGCTTCATCTATTCATGCAGGAATGATTCATTTATCTGACTGATCTGTCTTTATCACCTGCCTCTTGGTCCGTGGACCGACTGTGGAACTCAAGACAATTGAGCCGTGCATGTTTGTAACAACAGTTTAGAGCGAGGGAGACGCTACACCGGCTGCTCAGAGCGGGGTGGGGGGAGGGGGAGACATTTTGAGCTGTCTGTACCTGCAGTTTAGAGCAGGGGGGAGAGAAGCTTAGACACGCGTTGTTTGTTTTTAGCATTTTAGCTAGCTAGTATTGCACGTAACTAATTAGCATTACACCAGTACAAACTGGTGGGGGGGTTGCGCAGTTCGGTTTGGTCGTTTCAAGTGCTCGGTTGTTAAGGGAGCGGGGCGCCCTGACGTATTACGTCATGAAATTAGCATATCATGATATAACTTTTTTCCCCGGGCAAGCTTTTTTTACCGGTATTACCGGGAATGATATGATATGGCCCAGCCCTATTGCCAAGTTAGAGTGATGTCTGTTAGCAAATCTCAGCCAGAAGACATTTTCTTGACCTTTGTTTTTATTGCTACACCTGACACTTCCTGAGCTCCGTAGACAAAATCAAGTTTTCACACTATATAAGTCATTAGGTGTATTTTGCTCGTGTGTGCACTATTACACAAATATTTTTCCATCCATCCACCCATCCATCCATCCATCCATCCATCCATCCATCCATCCATCCATCCATCCATCCATCCATCCTTTTCAACTTGCTCCAAAGTCGGGTCGTGGGGGCAGCAGCTTCAGCAGGGAGGCCCAGATATCTCTTTACACAGCCACCAGGAGGACTCCAAGGCATTCCCAGGCCAACCGAGAGACATACTATAGTCTCTCCAGCGTGTCCTGGGTCTTCCCTGGTGTCTCCTCCCAGTTGGACATGCCCAAAATACTGCAATACTGCAGATGCTGTATCAATCTGTCTGTCAAGCTCACACTCCATTCTTCCCTCACTCATGACCAAAACCCTGAGATACTTGAACTCCTCCACTTGAGGCAGAACTTCACCCATGACCTGAAGAGAGCAATCCACCCTTTTCCGACTGAGGATCATGGCCTCAGATTTGGAAGTGATGATTCCCATCCCAGCCGCTTCACACTCAACTTGCAAACCGCTCCAGTGAGAGCTGAAGATCAGAGAGTCAGAGAGTCAGAGAGAATTTATTGTCATTTGCACCGCATGTAGTACATGTGTTGAAAACGAGATTATGTACACAGGGTCCCAGTTACATCCAACAACAAATGCAAGAGAAAAACAATAATAACATCTAGGATTAACTAAGAGAGACATCAGCTAGTAATACACTAAGCCCTAATGTAGTAGAAAAACATCATTATAAACAGCAGCACGAACATGAGCAGATGGTCACAGATGAACGCAGCAACAAGAAACAGATCAGTATCAGCATGATGTGACATTTTGCAGTGGACAATGGCAGAAAAGTCAAATTCAAAAGATGTAAGAGCGATCCGCAAGCAATGACGCAGGTGCTCATTTGTTAAGGAGGAATGAGCACTGTTTTAATGACAGTGGAGGGATTTCATCCGTGGTGCCACACCTGACAGCCACGCCGACAGCACAAATATTTTTTGCACGTGGAAAAGTCTTGTCGAAGCCACGCGTTTGGTTAGAAAAGGCCTCCGCAGGTTTCACCACGGCGCTGCACTCGTTGCAGAGCAGACACAAAAGCGTGCCTTAAAGGAGCTTTATGTAACTTTTCTAACAATATATTTTTAACATATTTCTTCTGTCACTACCTCCTGACATACTGATTTTAGACAAGTAATCTCTGAAAAAAACTATTGTCCCCTTGCTTCTCTAAAAGCATTTCTAAAAAGCCACAGTGACACGCCGTTAACCAGCCAATAAAAACAGAGTTTGTAACCAGCCAATAAAAACAGAGTTTGAATGACAGCCAATAAAAACAGAGCTTGAATTTGAATTTCAGCAGAGCAAGGGGTAACAGAGCCATATATGGCTCTGAGGGGGAGGGACCAGAAACGTGTCTCTGTTCAAAATTTTCCTAAGTTACAGCGTGTTCCAGAAATTACATGCTGAACCTTTAAGCAGTTTCACTAAAAACATTGATCTGTCCACTCACTGTTGTCTTTATGATTTTCGATGTCAACTTTTTATTTTATTACCACATTTTCTAACTATCATCCTTGCCGCCGTATAAGTTGCCTCAGGCCAACTATGTCTAATAAAGTGGAAAAAACATAAATGTCGCTTCTAGCAAGAATTTCACAAGAGTAACACATAAAAACTTTCCCTTTATAAATGTACTTTGACGGTAAAATCAGCTGCATTTCAAAAGCCGATTTGCGGCTGTGGGAACGCACAGAGGGATGACTCACTGTGCGTTTCTTCGGAATTTAACAAGATAACCCCCTAAAAACTATTTGTTTGCTCGACATTACAGTAAAGGTGTGTCTCTGTTGAACTTTTTCTTAATAAATGCACTTTAATGGTCAAATCAGCTGCATTTCGCCTGGGCAGCGCGGTGAAATGCAGCTGATTTGACGTTTACTCCAGGAGTTCCGCAGCGAGACACAGGTGGCCTATTATGGCAAGCCAAGTGTCTCATTAATAGCCACTTTTACCTATTAATGAGACAAATGGCTTGCCATATCGGTCGAGGGCTAGTGGCTTAAAATGGTAGTGTTCAATATTTCCCATGTCAGAAAGAATGAAATCGTCAGATCTCAGCCAAAACTTGGCATAAATACGTCGCTTCGTTGCATAAGTCCCAGGCATGCTAATTTATGAAAAAAACTGACTTATACAGCGAAAATTATGGTACTCTCATTAGCAAGCACTTCAAGCTACAAACACGTCATTAGTCGGGAGTGTCTGTAGACGTCTTCAGGAATACTAAATGATGATTGGCTGCTCCAACTGAGCGCCCTGGATCATAGATCGTCCATATAAGAGGGTCACATTTCTGATGAAAATATTTCTCGTTTCAGATTTTGTTGTTGTTCTGCTGTTTATTTTTCTGATTTCAAATCTGCTTTTATATTAACTTAAGTAATTGACAAACTGAGTTGTATAACCCTGACCCTGGTATACAAAAGGACAAGGATTGCCTCTTGTCATTTAAAAAAAAAATATATAAATATATATATACATATATATATACATATACATACATATACACGCTCATTGGCGGGCCAGACTGAAGTCACCCACGGGCTGGAAGTGGCCCTTGGACCACAGTTGAATAGCCCTGCTGTAAAGCTTCCTCCTGTAAATCAAACAGCACAGAATTAAATCTTTTGGAACAAAAGTTACTCAAATCTTATTTTTAACACATTTATCAGATATTTGAAATCCATAAATTAAACTTGTGTCTTAACAATTTATTCTCTTATATTTAGAATTTTAAATTGCTGATTGTGTTGGTCTATTGAAAGAATTGAAAGAATTACCATTATGAAGCCAAAACCAACGTAAAAAAAAAAAAAAAAACTGAGACGAAAACTTAATTTCCTGTAGATATTTAGTAATTAAGGTTTAGTTTATCCTGTGGTTTAGGTATTCTGTATTTCTCTTTGGGTGAGTGAAGAAAGAATGTTATAATCAATTTGAATTGAGATGTTAAACATTTATATCTTTTATTGTGTCTCTTTTTTTAGGTGGATTGTAGATATGGAAGGAGCAACTGGCACTCTGTACGAAGGAGAGAAATTTCAGCTGCTTTTCAAATTTAGTGGTCGATATCCTTTCGATTCACCTCAGGTAAGAGGAAACACAGTTACTGTGTGTGTGTCTGTGTGAAGCCCTTATCTGGACAGATGTTAATTCATTTTACAGCCTGTTTTGTTTTAAACACATTGTGTTTTCTTCCTTCTTCATTTACTACGAACATCTGAGCTACTTCTCTTTAACGCAGTGGTTCTTAACCTTTTTTGAGGTACCGAAACCACCAGTTTCATATGCCCACTCACTGAACCCTTAAATAAAATGTTATTTTTTTCCCAAATTCCATATTCAATTTACTGGTGCACAAAATGAGCCGTGCATCAAATTCACCTTGCTCAAAGAACAAAACCAACACAGTGCATGAACTCACAACAAATTACGGTATTACTTTATTCTGGCCCCATAAGAGTTTCATCCCCCCCCCAAAAAAATGGTACAAAGTACTATTTTTCTAATTAAAAATAAAATGGGATTTTTTTGAAGAATTAAACATTTTATTTATTTATTTATTTATTTTGTATTTTGTCATTTTGAATACACAAAATAATGTTTGGGGGCCAGAGTAAAGCATTGCTCAAATTACATACCTGCAAATCAGTGTGACTTCTGCTGTTGTCTGGGAGACCAGTTGGGATATGTGTGGCTTCACCTTGGCAAGTGCTACTCTCGTCATCTTCACAGCAAAGTCTGTTCCTTTTCTTTGTTTTTATGTCCAGTATCCTCGAAGAGGATTGCTCGCAAAGATATGTTGTGACAAATGGTATAAAATATTCCAGGGCTTTTTTTTTTTTAACCTCTGCGGCAGAGGCTCCGCCGAACCCCTGAGACCGACTCATCGAACCCCTGGGGTTCGATCGAACCCAGGTTAAGAACCACTGCTTTAACGTCTCAAACATGAAGGCCACGTTGTCAGAACAAAACAGTCCTGCTACCTGCTGCAGTGCATTGTTGGTACAGTAGTCCCTCGAATATCTTGGGGGTTACGTTCCACACACCCCTGCCATAGGTGAAAAACCGCAAAGTAGGAACTCAATACTGTATTAATTTTAGTATGTACCGTATATTAAGGCTTTATTAAAAAAAATCTTCCTACACTCTTGCAAAGTTCTAAACTCTTAAACCTATGTAATTTTAACACGTACAGTATATGTACTGTACTGTACAGTATCTACTGCAAAATTTCATGTAGGTACTCACCAGCCTTGAATCTGATCCGGTTCTGGTCTGGTTCTGATCGGCTCTCGGCAGTCGTTGAGGACAAGATGCTTTTGGAGAGAGCCGGACCTTTGGAGAGCCAGCACAGAACCACACAATGGTCCACATAGAGTCCAAGTAATCCAAAGAGATCTGGATGAAAAAAGTCCAGGTGAGCTCCGGAGGAGACGCTGGACCTCCAAGCAACGTCTCCCGGCTCGAGAAGCTTCTTGGGCCGGCAAGTAGCTCTCAGATTGACCGATGAGGCTGGAAGTAGTCCTGGTCCAATTCCCGGTGGGTTCCGTACGGCTCTGCATCCACTGAGCGCCGAAGTTACTACGAATAAGGACTGAACTTTTTAGACCGGTTCGGATCGGATAAAAAAACTTTCCCTCCGTTTCGGCATAAAACAGCGGCTGGAAGCACTGTTGGCTTCTGGGTAGTGTAGCTCTTTGACTGGCCTTACAGTGAAGGTTTATTGAAAGAAAACTACAAAATGCCCATAGTATTTTAGTTTTTTACTTTTTATCCTGTACCTTCCCAATCATGTAATATTAAAGTTGACAATCGTTGGAAAACCACGAAAGAGCGAGTCCGCGAATGTCCAACCGTGAAATGGCGAGGGACTACTGTACTGTGTTTCATCAAGTAGTGGTTCAGAAAACACTTAGCTTCATGTTGCAGCCCTTATCTTGAGCTGGAAGCCATTGTTGTCCTGATAAGTTGGACCATCATCCCCCACAAACACAGCAGATGAATGTTTTATTGACAGAGTGACAAACTGCTGATCCTCACTGGTTGAAGGTTTCTTTAGTTTTCGTTGATGTTGTCAAGTGATTATATTTGGTTTAAAATACTGTACTTTTATTTGCAGAAGTTTCTGAGACATTCCCGACATAGTTTAATTTTAAAGTGGAAAAACCCAAATGCAGCTCTCAGCTGACCTCGTCTCTTTTACATGGGTTGACTAATTATTATTCAGGAAGTGAACTTAGTCTTCTTCACATTCATGTGAAGGTTGTTCTCTTTGCACCAGCTCTCCAGATGTTCCACCTCCTGTCTGTAGCTGGATTCATCATTATCTGTGATGCATCCCACCACAGCTGTATCATCTGCAAACTTAACAATATGACAGCCTGGATGTGTGGCTGTACAATCATATGTGAGCAGAGTGAACAGAAGAGGGCTCAGCACACATCCCTGAGGAGAGCCAGTGCTGAGGGTGATGGTGGAGGAGGAGAAGTTGTGGATCTTCACGGACTGTGGTCTGTCTGTTAAGAAGTCTAAGACCCAGTTACAAATAGAGGGGCTTAGTCCAAGTGTGGATAGTTTGTCTATCAGAGTTTGGGGGATCATGGTGTTGAAGGCAGATGTGAAGTCCACAAAGAGCAGACGCACGTATGAGTCCTTCTGATCCAGGTGGGTGAGAGCAGTGTGGACCACGGAGGAGATGGCGTCCTCTGTTGATCGGTTCTCACGGTATGCATATTGATGAGGGTCCTCGTTGATGTTGACGGCTGTCTTGATGTGGGACATGACCAGTTAGTTAAAACAGCTGAACTAGAAAAAGCTAAAGCATATAATTTTTAATGGTAGGTGCAGTCCTCAGGTTGCAGAAAACGCCTTTCACTTTGTTTATCAAGGCGTTGGGGTAAAAGTTTAAAGGATTTGCAAGCAAAGAACTTGTTTGCCTTGATATTTTAAATATAGTTATATCTGTGCTTTCTGTTCATATCTGTGACTCAGTTGTGGAGGGGGAGCTGTACGGTGCCAGACTGCCCCCTCCTCCTCCCCTCAGCTGTTTCACTTCAGGCATGAGATCCTTTCTGGTATCTTTCCATTTAGCTCTCACTCTTGCACCATTTTAATAGCTAACATTTCCCAGTTTTTTTTATGTTTGCTGTTTCTTGATGCCTCTTTTAGTGTGCTGGCCCATATTCTCCCTTCAAGTGTCCCACCTCATCCTGGCCCCAGACTTGTCCTAATCCCAGAGTCTCATGTAGCCACAGCGAGCTAAGCCTGACTTCATGCAGCAAATCTCATTATTTTCTGTCATTAATGCAGTGGTTCCCAACCCTGGTCCTTGCGGAACACCATCCTGCATCTTTAGTTGGGGGCTGCTTGAAGGCAGCCACCTGTTGTTATCCACCTGAAAAGGGTCTTCTATCAACTTTAATGCAGCCTGAACAGCAATATGTACCACACATTTTTTTTTTTTATATTGAAATGACCGGCTCGGCACCGTGATGTATGCCGTTACTTTTATTGATGTTTAGAGTTACACGGCGACATAATTTGCAAATATGCCATTTTTCTCAGAAAACAGAAAATTGACTACCGGTAACTCTTTCCGTCTTAGAGATGTTGAGGTGACGTTTGGTATAGTCGTAGCAGAGAGCGAGTCGTTACACATTCCTAATGCAAATCAAAAATCCAAGATGTCCGACTTAACTAAAAGGGAAAAATATGATAACTTGGCTATTTTAAAATGTATTGATCTGAAATTTGGTGTGGTAGAACTTGACATATTCAGAATTCAAATCTAAAAGTTCAACATGGCCGTCGAAGCTAATTTCAAATAACTCATCCGTTTTTAGAGATACTTTGTATTAAGCTGAAATCTTGTGTACTGGTAGCTGAGAGCCCAATAAATACTGAATTCTTGTAAAATATCCAAGATGGCCACCAAAGCTAAGCTATGTTTAAATGGCTTCAAATCAGCTATTTTTACACAAACACAGCAAAGATTTGGTGTGGTTATAGCTGACAGTGTCCCCCATCACATACTGAATCCAAATCAAAAATCCAAGATGGCTACCATAGCTTAAAGTTGCAGTATGTAGCTTTTTTTATAAACATATTTCTTCTCTCAGTCACTATTTTTTGTCAGAGTGATGTTAAACAGGTAATCTTTGAGATATACTATATTCCTCTGGCGTCTCCCGGTGGTTAAAATAGCATTTATAAAAACCAGAGCGGGCCGTTTTTGACCAGCCAATAAAAACAGAGTTATTTTCATGAACGAGCTTCCCCCGCCCTCCCCCCGCCTCTCCCAGCGGCAGCGCGCAGCAGCCGGGCGGGCACGCTCCCGTCTCAAACAGTAGCTGTTTCAAGATGGCGGAGGTAGCGAGAGCTTCGAGTGCTCAAAGGATTGCCAAGCGATGCAGAGTTAGCAACTTTCCTGCTTGAAAAGTAAGTGTCTTTGCTTGAATCATGT
>JBBPBX010077555.1:0-10955 GCA_038048925.1 Garcialebias charrua | reverse complement strand
AAATGTTGAATTTAATTAACTTTATAATTGTAAGACAGCCAAAAGAGCAGAACACTGAACACATCTTGGTAGTAATGGATGAACAACACAATTTGATTGTTTTATCAGCGTAAAATATTTGCTAAAATTAAATGTCTACCATTATTCAAAAGAAGGCTCATTACCCTTCACATTACTTGCCAAAGTTCAAAACTAAATTTAAGTCTATTATATTTCAGTGAAACTGCAGAGAACTTTTTTTTGTTTGGAAAAACTCTCACCTTCATTTCAGTTACGCACCTGTTAACATACAACCACTCAGCAGTCTTCATGATTGTATAGGTACAGGTAGGTAAATGTATGAAGGTATAAAGTATAAATACTCATCTCACATTGGTCTTGTGTTGAGCTATATTATGGGATACATGCATTATTCTAGTTGTTTTGATCAAACCTTGAAATTAATACTAAACAAGATCTCATATGATATTGTAAGATGACATGCTCAGAGTATGTGTTGTGAATGACTTGCTACTATCAAGCCAATAACTGTAAAATTGACTAAAATATATAAATGTTTGCATTTTTGAAAGGTCAGCTGGCCGTGGTTGTCATGGTCTGTCTGTTTGTGTATACAGGTAGTCCCCGACTTACGAGTGAGTTCCGTCCCTAGGGGGCGCTCGTATGTCAAAAATTCGTAAGTAGGATCACATAGTAAAAAAAAAAAAAAAAAAAAAAATTAATTTTTTTTATTTTTTTTTTTATAAATGAATACATGTACAGTACTGGACAGTCACCAAGCACTTAGCCTATCCTAACACAGTTTTTAAAGATGAAGGAATAAGTTGAATTGTCTCCCTTTCACATAAAGGGAGCAAGCTCCCTATGGAGCCTGCAGGGAGGAGGGAGACAATTCAACTGACTCCTTCATCTTTAAAAACTGTGTTAGGATAGGCTAAGTGCTTGGTGACTGTACAGTACTGTACATTTATCTATTTATTAAAAATATACAGTATATACAGTATTTTTATTTTTTATTGTTTTTTATTTATAAATAGATAAATGTACAGTACTGTACAGTCACCAAGCACTTAGCCTATCCTAACACAGTTAAGGAGTCAGTTGAATTGTCTCCCTCCTCCCTGCAGGCTCCATTCCCATAAAGGGAGCTAGCTCCCTTTATGTGAAAGGGAGACAATTCAACTCACTCCTTCATCTTTAAAAACTGTGTTAGGATAGGCTAAGTGCTTGGTGACTGTACAGTACTGTACATGTATTCATTTATAAAAATAAAAAAAGTAAAAAATAAAAAAGTTTTTTTTTTTTAAATGAGATGCATGCTCGTAAGTCCGGGACCTCGTAAGTAAGAGCGCTCGTAAGTCGGGGACTACCTGTAATCCAGCCCTATGTCTCTTAGTTGTCTGGTTTCTGTGTTCTGTCTGTTTGTGCTTAATTCAGCTTTCTGTTTTGTTCAGTCTTTTGTGCTTAATCTAGTCTTCATGTTTGTTTAATTCAGCTTATTTTGTTCTGTCTGCTTGTGTTTAATTCAGCTCTGTGTTTCAGCCCCGGTCTCACCTGTGTCTAGTTGTAATCATCACAGGTGGATGTCATGTGTAATCAGTGTGTCTGTGTATAAATTGAGCTCCTCTCAGTCTTGTCATTGTCTCGGGTTTGTCCTCCCATGGTGTCATGTTCTGCTCTCCCTCCATGTTTCCCCTGAGTGTTCAGTAAGTACCTGATCAGTTTAGTTTAATCCAGTTTAGTTTAGTTTTATAGTTCTTGCTGCCCCCCAGCCTTTGTTTTGTTTTATTTTTATTGTAAATAAACGCTTTAAAATTTTCCCTGAGTGTTCATCATCCTCCTCCTGCATTTGGGTTCTACACTTCCTTCGTGCCAGCAGAACCTAAAGCTAGATTTATACTCGACGCGTCGCGACGCGCGCAAGGGGCACGCGCCAGAAGTGACGCGAAATCTCAGTCCCCGCCCCCTGCGCGTTGGCCCCTCGCGTCGTTTTGGCGCGTGTCGCGCACCTCCAAATTTTTGAAACTCTGCAAGCCTAGTGCGCGCGCCGCGCCCCGCACCGTTGACATTTGCAGTTGACTTTTGCCGTTGACGCCGTGGACTGGGCTCAAAGAACAGCACTTTGTCATGCGCCGCCGTGCGTCAACCATAAACACAGCCGCGAAACTGTAAACACATGAAGCTGCACGGCGCGCTCCAGCCTACGGACCAAAGCGCGAGTATAACTTGGGCTTAACAGTGGTGGCCATTTGGAATTGAGTTGGCTTCCAACGTCAGTCGGTTGTAAGGTATATCTAATGTGTAATTACTGAAGGTTCCTATAAAATTTGCTCATTGTTTTGACCTTAAATAGAAATTTTCAAAATTTTAAACAAATTCATTCAATCTTTATTTAGACAGGTGAATTCCATTGAGCCTTGAGGACTCATTTACAAGAGAGACCTTCTTTTAACAAAGAATGATGACAACAATGGACAACAGCGAGTTTGCTATCCAGCTTCTTACCCTCCATGATCTTGTCCCTCACCTCAGTCTGCACTTTCATTTCCTCCCTGTTCCCCCTCCTGAAGACTGCCTTGAATGTCCTTGGTGACCCAAGTTTTATTGTAGGGAAAGCAGTAAACTGTTTTCGTGGGGATTATATTATCTGTGCAGAAGTGGGAGTGGTGGCGCAGAGGTTAAGAAGGTGAGCTTGTGATCGGAAGATCACCGGTTCAAGCCCCGGTACCGACATGGTACAGACCGTCACTGTTTGGGCAAATCAGAAGCCATGGCTGACAGCAGAGGTTTACAGACTCCTGAAAGCCAAGAATGCTGCCTTCACAGCGGGAGATCAGGTGGGCCTGAGGGCAGCCAGAAGCAATCTGTCCCGGGGCATCAGAAAGGCCAAGAAGCAGTATTCCAGGAAAATAGCTCACCGCTTCAAGGACAGCAAGGATACACTGAGTCTGTCGCAGGGAATACAGACCATCACAAACTACAAACCATCCCCCCAGACCTGTGACAGCACAACCTCTACGCTGAATGAACTGAATGACTTCTTTGCTCGGTTTGAGGCATGTAACAGCACACCTGCACAAAAACTCACCCCCTCTCCTGATGACCAGGTGCTGGCGCTGTCCTCAGACAGCGTGAGGCGATCATTCATCAAGATCAACGCCCGGAAAGCTTCTGGTCCTGACAACATACCTGGTCGTGTGCTGAAGGACTGTGCAGGGGAACTCGCAGCGGTCTTCACGGACATCTTTAACATCTCACTGAGTCAGGCCATCGTCCCCACCTGTTTCAAAGCCACCACCATCATCCCTGTCCCAAAGAAGGCAACGCCCTCCTGCCTCAATGACTATCGTCCAGTAGCACTCACCCCGATCCTGATGAAGTGCTTCGAACGGCTAGTCATGAAAAGCATCACATCTGTCCTCCCTGCCTCCCTGGATCCCTTCCAATTTGCATATCGGCCTAATCGCTCAACCGACGATGCCATCTCCTCTGCCCTCCACACAGCTCTCACACATCTGGACACGAAAGACTCCTATGTTAGAATGCTGTTCATCGACTTCAGCTCGGCATTCAACACCATCATCCCCCAACAGCTCATCCTTAAACTGGACAGTCTGGGGCTGAACACCTCAATGTGTAACTGGCTGCTAGACTTCCTGACCGGGAGACCACAGGCAGTACGGGTCGGGAATAACACATCCAGCACCATCACATTGAATACAGGGGCCCCACAAGGATGTGTGCTGAGCCCCCTTCTATTCACCCTGCTAACACACGACTGCACACCATCATACAGCTCCAACCACTTCATCAAGTTTGCGGACGACACAACAGTGGTGGGTCTCATCAGCAACAACGATGAGACGGACTACAGGAACGAGGTGAGCCGCCTGGCCTTGTGGTGCGGACACAACAATCTCACTCTCAACGTGGAGAAGACAAAGGAGATTGTTGTGGACTTCAGGAAGAGGGATGCCCAACATGCCCCTCTGACCATCAACAGCACCACAGTGGAGAGAGTGGACAGCACCAAGTTCCTGGGAGTGCACGTCTCAGAGGACCTGTCCTGGAGCAGGAACACTGCATCACTGGCCAAGAAGGCTCACCAGCGCCTCTACTTTCTCCGCAAGCTGAAAAGGGCTGGAGCTTCAACCCCCATCATGTGCACCTTCTACAGGGGTGCCATAGAAAGTGTCCTGACCAGCTGCATCACGGTGTGGTTTGGTGCATGTACTGCATCCTGCCGCAAGAGCCTCCAGCGCATCGTGAGAGCAGCTGAGAAGATTGTCGGCACCTCCTTCCCCTCACTACAGGACTTACACAGCAACCGCCTCACTCGGAAAGCCCTCTGCATGGCAGGTGATCCCACACACCCACTACACAGCTGCTTCAGCCTGCTGCCATCAGGGAGGAGACTGAGGAGTCTCCAGGCTCGAACCAGCAGACTGAGTGACAGCTCTGTTCATCAGGCAGTCAGGATGCTTAACTCTCTACCTGCTCTGCCCTCCCTCCCACTTGTACTGCCTTAACACTAAAAACTTTCACACATTACCACACAACACAAATATTTTAACACTGGACTCTGTGTCATCAAAACGGGTTATTCACTCAACTCACGGTCATGTGCTCATTCAGTTTGCACTACTTCTTATATTTGCACTAATGTTTGTATTACATTACTGCCTATAGTCATACTACTGTTTACATTCACTGTTTACATTTATTACTACTGTTTACATTCATTACTACTGTTTACATTTATTACTACTGTTTACATTTACACTACTTTTTATATCTACACTACTGCTGATATATATATTATTTTTTACTAGCCTTATTGCATATGCCACTTTACCTCTATACCAATATCAACTACCTCATACATATACTGTGTACATAAACTTCATATGCTGCTTTGTCACTCTATTACAAATGTCAATGCCAGAACTTTCATTTTATTTTATAGATATACTTTTTACACTTTTATACTACTATGCAAAAAACTCAGGACAGTATTACACTTTTTATTATTTCATTTTATGCTTATGTTTATTAAATGTTTAGTGTTTTAGTGTTGGTGTAACTTTTCATACTTTCATACTACTACTATGCAAAAACTACTATGCAAAAACTCAGGACAGTATTACACTTTTATTATTTCATTTTATGCTTATGTTTATTAAATGTTTCAGTGTTTTGGTGTTTAAATGGTTACTGTTGCACCGAGGGACTGAGAGAAATGCAATTTCAATCCTGTGTATGTCCTGTACATATTGCAGTTTTGACAATAAAGTTGACTTTGACTTGACTTTGACAACATCAAAAGATGTGGGTGGGACAGGTGAAGCGGTCACACCTGTCTCCACCCTCATCTGCCCCACTCTGGGCCCTTGAGCAAGGCCCTTAACCCACACCATCTGCTCCCCCGGGAACCCTAGATATCAGCTCTCTGCTCCACACAGAGAGCTGTGGTAGCTCGGTGGTCAGTGGTTGTGCCAGGAAGGGCATCCGGCGTAAAAACAATTGCCAAGTCTTTGTGCGACTAGTTCGCTGTGGTGACCCCTAACAAAGGGAGAAGCCGAAAGAAGAAGAAAAAAAATTATCTGTGCAGAAGTTAATGTACTGTAATCCATAACACAGTCCAAGAGTGTGTGAATGTCTAGAGAATATTGTATGAATAGAGTGTTGTGATATCTGTATAGATATGTAGTGTATCTGTTTTGATCTCTTAAGTTATGCTATTCTGGTTTAAAAAAAATTGTACATATCATGAAGAAATCAACAGGTAATAGAAGTCAAAGTAATACTGACTCAGGAGGACACGGCTCAGTGTTGCAGTCTCTCTGGTTTTCTGGAGGTTTGTTGTCTGGGTCACAGTAGCTGTTCTGCACCACCAAGTTGTCATCCAGTCGCTTACACACCACCTTCAGTCTTTGTGAACCTGCAGAGGGAAAAACTAATCAGTAAGGCAGTGCATGAGGCTTTGCCAAGTGCTGTGTTTTAGCAGAGATGTAATTGCTTTCATTATATAGTGGATCCAGACATCTTGATTGTTTCCAGGATTTGTTGGCAAATCACTTTTATAGTGCAGGAAGCTCTTTACTTTGGTTTCTGCCAAAGAGAACGAGGGCTACCATATCAATGTCATACCTCCCACTGTAGATGTGACTGCAAAGGTTTTGTGTGTACATACATGTGTGTGTATGCATTACAAACTAAGACTGGGTCTGTTTGGACTCACTTGGGATATATCCAGTGGCAGACTTGTCTGGCAGATGAAATGAAATATGGATGTGTATATGTATAAAGTTTGGATACTGTATTTTACACAATACAATAATAGATACAATTTTACAGATTTAAAACTCAGCACAAATAGAGCAAACACATTGCTGTCACATATTATGTAGGCTATATTAGAACAACGAAGAAAATAAATATTTCTGGTGTTGAAAGGTCAAGTGTGTTTCCTCTTTGAAGCAAAACCTCAAAATGTCTCCTATGTTGAGCAAGCTCTATTTTTCAGTTATGTTTTTGTGAAAGATTACAAACCTCATCCAGGTCATACTTGATAAGTGGGAAGAAACTGTATTTATCGTTACATATGATAAATTGCTTTGGGGCTTAATGGTTTGGTTTATTCATTCTTCTTGAGGCTATGGGCAGCATTTCGCTGTGGTTTACATATTAAAGGTCTACTTTTGTAGGACTAGTGCTATGAGGAAGCTAGGGTGTATCTCTGTCCAGCACTGGTAAACCCAAAGTTATGTAGCATGGCTCATTCCCAAAATATACACCACAGTCATTACATTGGGTAAAAATGGAAAACATATATACATATTGAATGAATTAGTGGGATGAATCTCCAATGTCAAAGTAATAAAAATGTAAACCTATCTCAGACTAAGAGCATTATGTCTGCTTTTCACACATCACCCTGAAAAACTGGTTTGGGAGGTTTTACTAAAAAGCCAAATGTGAGTAAAAAAAACGAGAACAAAACCCCCCCGAATATTATGACCTGTAGCTGTTTTGAAAATATTATGCACAATCTCATGCAATGCCACAAATAAGATGTCACACAGTAACGCAGTAAGTGTTGTAAAAGACTACAACGACAACCATATAAAGTATTAGCTCATAATTTGTAAACGTTATAACCATTTTTGTGTTGGCTAATGTTAAATGGCAGCTTGAATTAGGATGACTTTAAACATTAATGTTTTAGATGTGCATCCAGTAATTACCTTAAGAATGTTTCACTACCATCCATCCAGTAAATGGTAAATGGACTGTACTTATATAGCACTTTTCTATCTGATCAAGATACTCAAAGTGCTTTACATAACAATCTGTGCCCTCATTTACCCATTCATACAGCACTCTGCTAGATCTTTACAAAGAATTATCCATGCTTTATCACATTTATACACCAATGGGACACACATTGGAGGAATTTAGGGGTTCAGTGTCTTGTCCAGGGACACTTTAGCATGTGACTGCTAGTGGAATCGAACCCCCAACTCTCGTATTGGAGGACGACTGCTCTAACCACTGCAGCCACAGCCGAGAGCAAGACGTGACGTGTGTGTGTGTGTGTGTGTGGAGTAAAGTGAATGGCAAATTGAAACGCGGCTGTAAGAAAGTCTGTTTGTGCACCTGTTGGCTGGAATTATTATTAAAACAAGAGGATTAACCTTCAGCCACCGTGTGGTTTATGTGCAAGGCGAGCGAGGGAGTTAACCCTGAAGCAGAGACTTCAGCCCTGGAGGAAAATCTCCCCTGTGTCTTTTGACCACGGATGAAAGACTGAGCAGGAAAGGTTAACACTAACCCTTTTTAAAAAAGAGCTAATTTTAAAACAACAACAGTTTAGAGATACTGGCTGTTACAGAGGGCGGAGTTAATGTAAACAGATCTTTGAAGGGCGTGGCCATGACAGCTCATTATCATAAACCAGTCGTTCAAAACGAAAGTTAAAAATGGCAGAATTAAAAAGGGTATAATTGATTATCTAAGAATTATTTTGTGTATTAAATTGAATGAACATTGTCTGGATAGCCCACAGACATACCATAAAAAATTAAAAAACCTATCTGTGGTCCCCTTTAAAAATAAAATAGGTCTACAAATAGATTTCTGTAATCCATTTATTACATTCTGAAAATTTCATTAAAATTAGTTCAATGGTTTATAAAATATTTTGCTAACATACAAAGTTGACACCAAATAATTAATTGAAACATCTTAGAACAAAGATCTTGTGTCATTTGTTACTGCTCAAAATATGTGATGGGGATCAGTCGCAACTGCTACCATATCAAATTAAAAATCAAAATACCTGTACATTTGCCAAGTTATAACTATTTTATGTGTTTTGTTTTGTTATTTTAATCCGCTAGAAGTGGCATCCATCTTAAATCAAGTTGACCAAATAACCTCAACAAGTATAAATAAACACATGATAATTACTAAACTGTTTACAAAAATAAGTAAAAATTGACAACCGTGGTTTTAAAATTTTATAGTTGTTGTGCAAACTATGTGTGGTCCTCAGAGGATGTTTTAAAAAGTAAATGGCCTCAGAGACAAATGATGTCTTAGCCTTGATCTAAATGACATTATCAGTTTTGTTTTCTGTTGTCAAACAAATCAGTGTAAATAAGAATGTTTATTTGTTTTTTTACTGCAACGCCAAATACAGTCTGAAAAGTTTAGATTTTTGTTTTTGGGGGGTCCACAAAATTAGGAAGAAAACACAGGAACATATTTGAGACGCTAAACCTGGAATTTTTGTCAAATGTTTGTATCTGATCTGCTGCAATCAGAGCAAGAAATGTTCAGACAAAACACTTGTGCAGAATAGCGAGGGTAAAAAATAAAGTTGGTAATTCTAGTGTTGACTCACCTCCAGCACAGGTGGCTGAGCACTCAGACCAGGGCAGGTGGTGCCAGAAGAAGCCTACCTCATTGTCCCCGCTCCCTGTGCGATGGATGGGCACACTGAATCTATACCACACTCCCAGGTTTTGTTCCTGAAGGAGAACCTACAGAGGAAGCAGTCAACAAAAGTTGAGTGTGTTACTTACTTTTATCCATTACATTAAATAAATGGTCATGATGAATATATTTGCAAAATAATGTTATCTTAACACAAATGTAAAAAAAATCTAAAGAATTATTTGGATTGGATTCCCCCCACCACCACCCCCAACTGACAAATGTGTATAATTTAATCCCGCCGGTTTGGTCTGAGATGACTGTTTTTAATGCCCCTAAACTCTTGCCCCTGCCAATCAGCTATTCTGAAACACTTAGAGCTATGAGTTAAGAGTTAGAAAATTGATTAAACAAACGAAAAAAAGACAAACTAGAAAAACCATGTCCAGCCTTACTGTTCCCACAGAATTTAGGAAGTTAATTATCAGCCAGGAGCTGTTGATCAAATGTATAGATTTTCTGATAATTACCAGTACCACTTCTATACTTGGAATATATATTTTATACTTAAACTCATGCTAAGTTTTGAGAAGAGGAATGAAAGTCAGCCATAGTAAGACAGAGTACATGTGTGCAGAGCTTAATTTGTAAATCAAAGGCCAGTGGAACAGTGAGGCTACAAGGAGCAGAGGTCATCAAGGTGCAGGACTTCAAGTACTTGGACTCAACTGTTGAAGAAAATGAGGAATGTGGTAAAGAGGTGAAGAAGAGAGTCCAGGCAGGATGGAGTGGATAGAGAAAAGTTTCAGGAGTTATTTGCAACAAAAGGGTGTCAGCAAAGGTAAAATTACAAGACAATTGGTAAGACCAGCTATGTTGTATGGTCTGGAGACAGTGGCACTGACAAAAAGACTTGAAAGGGGAGATTCAAGACAGTGGCAGCACAGTAACTCATGTTCTTGCTGGGCTACCATCACTACTGTTTAAACCTGCCTTTCATAAGAACATTCTCGCCGCCTCTGTGTTGGATTCTTCTGAAGTCAGCATTATCGTATGATCAAATCGACTGAGCTGCAAGATGATCTCCAAATTTAAGAAATCAAAGGCTACGGGCTCTGTGGTCACTGGGTCTAACACAGCCTCGGACCATGGTGCTTCTGAAACAGGAGAATTGGCTCCGCCCTCACCAGGCTTTAGAAAGTCACTTCAGAAGTTTCTGGCTTCAATAAAAACTGAAATTTCTATGATAATTGGGTTGGAGATGAAGTCTGCCCTGGCAGAGGATCTCGACTTTATTAAGGGCAAGCTCCAAGCGGTGAGGGTTGATGTTATTATAAGCAACACGACCCTCAGAGCAGAAATTAACCAGGTGAGACTGAATGTGAAGGAAACTGCAGACGGTCTCTCTCTAACTGGTCAGACAATGTGGAAGTTCTGCAGTGTACCGTGACGGAGCTGAGGAACGAGAGAGATGGTCTGAAGAAGAGGTTTTAGACCATGGAGGTGCATATGAGAAGGAGCAACATCAGGATCAAAGGTATTCCTGAATTGTCGGGTCGGGCAGCCCCGTAGCGTTAGCTAAGATGCTAACAGAGGTTCTGAATTTGAGCAAACCACCGCTTGACTGCTCACAAGACAAGGAGGGCGGGATGAGGTCTGGTCTATAAGCCAATAGTTATTGTAACCAAACTGCATATTATCAAGATTGTGTGGAGATATTACAATGCATGTACAGTCATGGCCCGCTTTACTTCAAGAAGTCACCAATCATCATCACAGCTGACAGTTCAAGCATAGCAAAGGCACAAGCAGCATTCACAGAAGTGAAGAGACTCCTTCATGGTCAATGAGACATAAGCTACGGCTACTTTTTTCTGCACGGCTTAGCATCACGCATGGAGAGATGGACAAAGAGTTTGTTGACTTGAATAAAGCTATAGGCATACATCAGGAGGAATACAGGTATGATCTCAGCAATGGGCAGCGAGGATCAAAATAAACCATAGGATCGGCTT
>JBBPBX010077554.1:4445-16838 GCA_038048925.1 Garcialebias charrua | reverse complement strand
ATGGATAAATAACAATTCCTTCAAACTCCTTGTTTCAGATATTGTATTAAAACCTGAGCACCATTATCTTTTGAATTCTGCAATAATTCATCTGTATCAAATCTTTCTTTGATTTCAGTGAGACTGTTCATCAGTTGACTTCTTTCATGTCTGTATTTCTGTCAGTTCAATAACTCATGTTCTATGGTCTCATCTTCTCCACAGTAGTCACATTTATGATGCTTCCCTGTTATGAATAATGTTCTGTTCAATCCTGTGTGTCCAAATCTGAGACGTGATGTGATGTTTCCTCCTCCTGTTTCTTTCAGATCTCCTCATTTCTCCTGTTTGTTGTTGAATTCTATAAAACCATCGACCTTTTCTTTCTTCTTCCTGTTGTTTTTCCATCTTTCACTCGTTTTTTCCCTTGATGATGCTTTTTATTTCTGCTCGACTGAGTTTTATATCTATTTCATTTAATGAATCCATATTATTGATTAATGTATTCTATAACTGTATTTGAATACAATTTTTTAATTTCCTTTCTTTCCTATTAATTTCAGATCACTATTGGGTCTGTGAGTATCCATGTTGTATGACTGGTTCTGGTTCTGTTGGGCTCACATTAATATTATTGATGTGAATTTCTGTAGTTTTCTGATTTATGGTCCAACCAAAGCTTTTGAAATGGTTCTTGTCTTTTCCCAGTATGGTTTGAACACTTCTTGTGTCGGATGCTTCTGTTCAGGACCTTTTACATTTGTCCAGTAGTTTAGAGCCAACTGGTCCATTCTGGTGTTCAGTGCTGGTTCTCCCATTTCTACTAATCTTCATCCTGTATGTGTTGTTTAAAGGCACCTGTAATCATTCTTAATGTCTGATTTGAATGATGTTTCATTTTTCTAAAGTTGTATCTGAAGCTGAGTTATAAACAATACTTCTGTAGTCTAGTACTGGTTTATTTTGTACTTTATTGTAAATAATAATAATAATAATAATAATTGTCTAATCTTGTCATCTGCGTATGTTTCCCATACACAGACGAAATTCGTCTCTGCATTTAACCCAACCACCTACCAGGCGGTGCAGTGAGCAGCCATAGAAGGCGCTCGGGGAGCTGGAGAAATAGGTGTGCACTCATAGACACCCCAAGATGTGTAGTGGCCGGGACGCGAACCCGCGTCCTTCGGGTCCCAAGTCAAACGCCCTAACCACTACACCATCAAAGCAGAACAAAAATACAATATACTGACAGTCTCCAGGGGGTTACAAACATCGAGTCAAAGAATTAGAACAACATGTTACACAAATATATTAAAGAGATACATAAAGTACAAGTTTTATGGTTTCATGTTGGTGGACTGTCTAATAGTTTTAATATTTTGTTTGACCTAATTTTCAAAAATGGAAATAAGTGGTTTTTGATTAGTGTAACAGCATTTGTGGATTTGTCTAAATATATAATGAGATTAATGATATAAAACATTTTCTTTTAGCCGATGGTTGGTCAGTGAAGCCAAATAACAAGTGTTCAAAGCAAAGGGACAAATGTGATTCAATAAAAGTAGAAGTCAGGATGCAGAGATCTTCACATAGTTGAGGAGAGAAGGAGCAAGAGCAAAATAAGAGAAAACATCTTCAAGGTGACCTTCACAGAAAGAGCAAGTTACATTTACTGTATTGCAGCTGTACACGTTGCACCGCCGTATAAGTCTCATCAGTCCAAAAATGTCTAATAAAGTGGAAAAAACATAAATAAGTCACATCTATTATGCGTCACCGTGGACCACCCGGAAACGTGGGCCGGTGTTGTGCCAAAAATTGATTGGCTGCCAAAAGGCGGCAGTGGGAGTGTGCACGAGAGGACTTTAACAAGAATTCAACAAGATTAACACTTAAAAACAATTATTTGTTTGTTTGAAATTATATCAAAGGTGTGTCTCAGTTGAACTTTTCCTTAATAAATGCACTATATTGGTCTAATCAGCTGCATTTCAAAAATGGATCCAGATTCATTTGTTATTGTTGTTATATTCAATTAGTATTTAGAGTTAATGGCAGAACAAGAAGTAGCCTGAGACAAACATGTAGCATTAACACATTATGAACATTATTCAAGAATTGTTTCTATAAGAACATTATCAAATATTTTATATGAACAGTAAGATACTAACAGCATTGTGAGAGGTGGACAGTTGAACCCGGAGGCCTCCACCTCTGTTTAATGATGGACGGTTTCTTTTCACAAAGATGGCCTCCTTTACTCCTCTCTCAAACCATCATTCCTCTCCATCAAGGAGGAATGATGACTGAGTTTGTCACAGCTCCTCAGACCGAAGAAGTCTTTTTGATACAAAGAAGAATCTGTCCAGAGGACTACATTTACTGAGTCTGCATCAGAACAATGGCCCTCATTCATGAACCGTTCGTACGCACAGATTTGTGCTTAAACTGTGCGTACGAGTGATTTAGGAGCATATGTGGCATTCAACAATGTTTTCGTATCCTAAGATTTTTTTCAGATACGAACAAAATTTACGTGTGGTCCCGACCTGTCGTATATTTTACGAGCAGTCGGTCCGCTGTTATCCAGACGCCTTTTCTCCACTAATAACTTCATATTTCGTTATTTAGAAAATATTCTGAGTTTAAAAAGAATTAAATGCAACGACACAAATTTGTTACATTAAAAGAAAGCGGCTTCAAACACCCCCCCCACGCCCCCCCGCGCCACTGTCGGCACGGCCACCTCCACCCCCTGTGCCCCACGCCACTCATGTCGAACACCGTGTGCCACGCAACGCGCCCACCCCCGCGCAACCCGCGCGTGGCCCCCCCGCGTGCGACTCATGTGGAACACTGTGTGCCAAGCAACGCGCCCACCCCCCCGCAACCCGCGCGTGGCCCCCCCGCGCGCGACTCATGTCGAGCACACACACACACACAAGTGGGTCTGAGCGGCTCAGATGAATGAAGCCATTGTCAGATCAAACCATTTACTGTACGAGCCATGGGAGACACAACATGCATCTGAGACTTGCGGGGGTGCGCGACAGACCTCCCTCCGAACGCGTGAAGGTCTTTTTACTTCTCATGTATGACACTTCCAATTATTTGTACTTTTTTAATTTACTTCAGCTCCTTCACAGCCAGACCTGGAGGAAGCGACTGTTTGAGCTTCTCTGCCTTCTCCTTGTCTGTGATGACCAGCATGTACAGAAACCTGCTGCAGCGCTTGTGATAAAAAGCAGAAGAAAAAAAAAAAAAAAAATGAATGGACACTTCCTGCTGTCAGAGGCAGGAAGCGTGGCCTTATATGGTGTTTTGAGGGGTGGAAATTATGTAAATGACATTTCCGCGGGCACGCGCAGCTGTTTAGAACAGGTGGGATTCATCATATTTACGCAAGCCATTTACACACGTTTCCTCATGATAGAAGACTTTGTTGAATCTGACGTGGCATGTTCGTACGAACGCTTCGTAAGGACAAAAGTAGGAGAAACGTAGGGTAAGAATACGAACAGTTTCATGAATGAGGGCCAATAATCTGTAAAGCTTTAGCACATTTGATATGGAAAACACATTTTGACTTAACCAATTAATATATTTTCAATGGTAAAATATGCAGGCTTATTTCATATTACTTTCATACTATTCCCTTTCATTGCTTTATGTATTTATTATCTTACTTTGAATGATAACAATGTCACTACATGTCGTTTAGAAAGTGTTTATATTGGAACTAATGCTTGTTTGTTCACACAGAGTTAGAACAGCTCACCTGTTCCTTCATACTGACAGGAACAATCCCCTCATCACTCCTGACACTAAATCACGTTTAAAAAATTGTCATAACTGCACAAATCTCCCCTTTTTACAAAGTCTTATGATCAATTCAGGCCAGTTTCATCCTCATATAATATTATTTAAATTATTTAACAGTATGTTATGTCACAATGCCACACACCACAAAATTCATTGACTTAATTAACTTGAACGGTTTTTTGCAGCAAAATTCAACAGCATGTCTTACCTGTTTGATCTCTCATTAACAAACTGCAGCTGTTTGAGTGAAAAATGTGTCGTTTGCACATTTAGCTGTGTCTGTCTCCAGAGCCTCTCTCTTTTTAATCTTTCTCTTCACTCTTCCTCTCTTCCACTGACCGCACGTAGTGTCACCTCCGTAAAAACGAAAGTGAAAGTGGAGGGGGGGCGGATGACCTGGGTTAAGGAAATGCACCCAGCAGCTGCTGCGGTGATTAAACTGAGGACATGTGAATAAATTAAGGGTGGGGCGGCCCAGGAGCACCCTTACCAAAAAGAAGTATACTTTAAGTATATGTTGTTAAGTATACTTAAGTATATAAAGTATATGTCTCTAAGTGTACTTTTAAGTATACTCGCAGTTTACTTACAATAAACTTTTTTTGTACTAAATTGGCCCATTTTAGTATACTTAAAGTATACTAGGAGTACACTTTTTATTAGACTTCCAATGTACTTATAGTGTACTTCAAGTTCATATTTTAGTTTATTGAAGTATACTTAAAGTATACTAGTAGTACACTTTTTATTAGACTTCCAATGTACTTATAGTGTACTTCAAGTTCATATTTTAGTTTATTGAAGTATACTTAAAGTATACTAGTAGTACACTTTTTATTAGACTTCCAATGTACTTATAGTGTACTTCAAGTTCATATTTTAGTTTATTGAAGTATACTTAAAGTATACTAGTAGTACACTTTTAATTAGACTTCCAGTGTACTTCAAGTTCATATTTTAGTTTATTGAAGTATACTTAAAGTATAACACTAGTATACTTTTCTTTATACTCCAAATGCACTTGTTATATACTTCTAGTTCATACTTTAGTTTATTACAGTATACTTAAAGTATACCACTAGTACACTTTTTCATATACTTCCAATGCACTTGTTATTTACTTCTAGTTTACAGTTTATTTTATCATTTAAGTTAAAATTTTTGAATTTCTAAAACTAATACCATGTTGTCATTGTAATTGTTATGTTACACTTGTAAGTTTGCTTAAAAATACTTGCACAATACTATTTACAGTATACCGGTATGCTAAAAAATATTTTTTAAAGTATTCTGAAAGATGTGTTTACAAAGTCATAAAACAAGGTCTTGAGAACTTCAATATTTTTATATAAAATTAAGGTGCAGCTCAAAAACAGTTTACAAAACAGCAGCAATTAAAATGAATCCCTTTCCAGTTTTAAAAATTGAAAAGGAAAAGGTGCACATTTGCATTTCAAAGTGTAAACATGAAGTCCAGAACACAATGTAAAAATGTGTGCATTTGCTTAAACAAAGCAAAAATAGTGTCTCCAACTGGAAACTGAAGTCTTTCCTTTTCAGAAGGCATCTTCACATCTTTGGGGGGGATAAGAAAAAAAAAAAGTTCACCGGTAGTTGTTTATGTTGCTTTTTTTCTTCTTCTTATGACTCTTCGCACATCTTGCATGGTGGTGTCAGGGAACTTTGGCTTGGTGTAGACTGAAAAAAAAAAAAACACACCAAAAAAACAGAAATTACTCCAATGTTATGTTATTCTATCATCAGTGTAATTACTCTCACATCAAACATATCCTTAAAATATGTCTCTAGGTTTCACGAGTGATAAACAATAACTTATTATTAAAGGGAACCACAATTACTTTTAAACATTTGACTTTATTTGATAAACTTTTATTTTAACTGTAAAAATACTGTAGGGTGGTTTAGTTTTGTACATTTTTAAAATATATTTTCATGTGTTAAAATATACACATGTTAAAATATACTTTAAAAATTTACAAAACTAAACACCCTACAGTATTTTTACAGTCATTGTTTTACAGTTAAAACAATGACTAATTAAAGTCTAATGTTAAAAGTAATTGTGGTTACCTTTAAAAAAAAGATATTTTTGATTTAACAACTACAAATAATACCCGTAACCTGCATTTAACTTTGATTGTAAACTGTTTTTTTATTATAGAGCACATAACCAAATCCAATCTAATCCATATGGTATCAGTGAATGGCATTTTTAGGTGATTGTATCAGAATCTGCATCATAAACCGTGAGGAGCATGGAACATTCCAGTAATTTGTTCATAAAACGAGAAAAAACATTAGGAATGTATTTTAGAATGAGTTTTGTCCTAAATTATATACTCACCAAGTATCAAGCTTTGTGTTGTCCAAAGGCTTTGACTCCACATCTTTATGAGCCCCCGATTGCCTCCCAGTCAAACTTCAATTGGCCAATAACTCTCTCCCGTAGATGAGCACTGCAAGATCTCCAACCAGCAAGGCTGAGCTGGTCCGTAGAGACTTCACCTTTCGCCTTGGACTTCTACATCCGGCACAACAGGCACCTGCAAAACACATGGATCTTGTTAACCAAATAATGATTAAACATTCATTTACAGTACAGTATTTGGAAATCTATAGTATATATTCATCTTTGCAATGAATATGTCTAAGCCTATTTTCTATAGCTTTATTGCATACCATCAAGGGGTATCATATCACTTATCTATCATTTATGTGTGCAATCAAAAGATGTAGAAATAAATTGTATTGTAATGATTTCCAAATGGATCAATAACATATAGTATCCATGCATTCAGTTAATTACCATGTCATCAGGGTCAGACAACACTTGAACAGAGATGGGTGGAGCAACAAGTGTACAGCTGGTGTTGAGTGGATGGAAGCAACGCTGAGATCCGATCGCCACATCTTTAGACTTTTTCACAACTGCTAGAAGCTCTGTAAAAGAAAAAGAAAAAACAAGGGGCAAATGAACAAAAATTGTGTGTCACTATACAGTACAGGATGTCGTGAGACCATTCAAAATTTACATTAGTCATTTGTGCAATGAAGAGCTGAGATATAAAGGAGGAACAGGAAGTAGAAGACAAGGCATTCTCCATTTCCACATCTGGTTTTAAAAATCAGTGTCTTAATTGCTTTACTCAAACTACTTAGAAATTACCTCTCAAGGCTAGGTTCTGAGTCCGATCCAGTTGTGTCAGATGGGAGGGGTTGGCTTGAAGAGCTGAGAGCAGAGAGGCACAGCTGATCTCTGACAACCTGCAGAGTCTGAATCAAAGAGAACATGTGAGTGAGCTGAAGTCAATAGTCTGCAGCTTCCAACAGGATGGAGGAGAAGAGAAGATGGACGAGAGCTCACTCTGAAGAGTTCACACAAACACCTCTCTTCCTCCTGTCACATCAATCAAGTGATGCAGCACATGCAGACAGCTGCACTTGTGGCAGTAACATGAAGAAAAGTGAGCGAGACATTTTCTTCTAAACAACATCACTTCATCATTCTCCTTTCTGGCAGCAGTAAAGAGAAGCAGGTGAAGTGTGAGAAAATAAATCAACATCAAGTTATAAAGTTGTATTTTCTTCTTTACTTGTTAAATGCTGACATAAGTGGAGCTCAGGAACTGTTTGGTTCCTCCTCAGCCTCTTGTTTAAGCAGCTACAAAAACAGTCATGTTGCCGAAATACGTATTTAAAGTAAATTAGTATTTCAGCCTGGCTGCGGTTATTGTTCTGCTGGCTAGTGAGCGCATGTGTGTTAACAGACATGCGACACAAACAGCGTGAGGATGCGTGGCCTTGTCTCTTTGAAAAACCATCCAGGAACTAAGCCAAAAAAAAAAAAAACTCGTAGCATACTGTATATGGCTTATTTAAACGCTAGAATAACCTAACCTGCAGTGTTTTACTTGCCTCAAATTATCTGCCTCAGCAGCACACACCAGGGCTGCCAACTTTTCAAAAAGCCAAAGAGTGAGAATCTTGTTTTTGTGTGTGTGTGGGGGGGTTGCGGCAGCGCGGCAACAGGGTTTGATTGTGCTGGTGAGCTTCACCTGCCCTCATCCTGTTGGCTACATCCTACAATAGAAATTGACTGAAAATAACTCCCTACACTCTACTTTATAGATCTGTGTCAGATTGAAAGACTATTTGATGTTTGAATATGTATGGAGGACCAAAACTGACATAATTAGAAATAAAAAGTAAAAAGAAATATATTAATGGACGAATAAATAACTAAAACATATAAAAACCAATAAATAACTTAAAATGCACCAATTTAATAAAAAAGGAAACCTTTCCTGGATCAGCTCTTCTCCTATTGGTCAACAGACAGGATAAAGCAGGATCCACGTGCAGATGTCTGTGCGGCCTCAGTTTAGTTTAAGGTTTAGTTTAAAACTAGCCTGGCCCTCGCCATTCCTACGCAGCTCCGCTCAATTCTCATTTCCCTTCACTGCTGGGTCTGGCATTTCTCCCATCCACAAGGATGTCTCCGGTAGGTTTTGACCGGACCAATCAGAGAACAGAAGGCGGAGTTTTGAACGACGTCGACTGACGTCGTCATTCAAAATGGCTGCCGCCACGAAGGAATTTTCAATAAAACAAGGTAAAAAACTATTATTTCTCTGCTGAGAAAAAATAGATTTCATAGCTGACGTTATATCAGAAGTGTTCCTGAGCAATCAGAGAGCAGAAGGCGGAGTTTTGAACGATGTCGACTGACGTCGTCATTCAAAATGGCTGCCGCCACGAACGAATTTTCATCAAAACAAGGTAAAAAACTATTATTTCTCTGCTGAGAAAAAATATAGTTCATAGCTGACGTTATATCAGAAGTGTTCCTGAGCTTAACAGTTCCTAAATCAATTCACGAAATGGTCAAATCTGCTGGATATTAAATAGTTTCGGTTTGATATTTTCCAAACAGCCTCGGGTGCGCTACGAAAATAAATGATAAAAAATCGAATTTTATCTCAAATGTTTCATCTAGGCCAACAGTCAGTAAATTAAAGACATATAATTACACACTGGTGGCAGAAAAAATATCCACCGAGTGGTTTCTGAGCAATTTATCTGATAGCCTGGACCTCGTCAGGCTAAACTAACAAAACTCTGCCTCCTGTTCTCTGATTGGTCCATTCAAAAATCTCCAGGAGAAATCGTTGTCTATGGCAGAGATGCCAGACCCTAGTCCAAAGCGAAGTGAAGGACATGGGTCTGGTATCAACCAGGCTAGTTTAAAACAAACGCACAGGTGTTTTCCTGTTTGCTTTGTTTTAAACTAAACTTTAAAACTTTAAGTTCATATATTCATTTAATGGTCTATTTATGTATTTCTGCTTTTATTTCTAATAATGTCAGTAAGTCCTCCATAAATGTTAGTATTTACCACCTTTTTGACTGTGTTTTAACTGTTACATTGTATGAAGAGCATTTTATGATGTAGGTTTAGTCAAAAATGACAAGAGAAAAGTTAGAGACATTCTTCATTTTCCAGTGGGTTTAGCAGAAAATGTACATATCAACAGCAAAACAGCAACAAAACATATAAATACAGTGCCTAAATGGTAAGAAGAGTAGAAAACAATTGAATTTTAAGTGTTTTGAACTGTGTGTTCTTCACACAAAAAGCTGGGAACAGGTGGAATTCCTCAAGTGGTCAGAGGTATCAGTAATAATTGAGAGGCTATTTCTACTGTGTTCTTGGTGTTAAAAAATAAGCTTTACCTTATCTTTCCATATTCTCCATCATCTAGCAACTTGTTCAGCTTAGCCCTGGTGGTGAAGCCAATGTTCAGCTTTCTTCCTGCCAAACAAATAGAGCTAACATAAATACTGTGTTATGCTAATGATCAGAGACATATTGGACAAGAAGTCATGTGCTGTTGGGCTACTGGGAAAGTCCATCCATCCATCCATCCATCATCTTTACCCGTTTCTTCCATTTTGGGTCACGGGGGTCGCCGGTGCCCATATCCAGCAATCACAGTGCAAGGTGCGGGGTGCACCCTGGACAGGTCGCAAGTCCATCACAGGGCCACATATAGAGACAAACGAGACAAACAACCATTCACTCTCTCACTCACACCTAGGGACAATTTAGAGTTACCAATACCAATTTGGTCTGTGGGAAAGTCATTCTTAATAAAATTAATAAAACTTAGCAGGTTTCTCATCAGGAGGTGACACCATACTCACTTGTAATATTAGGTATCAAAAATAATCATGAATGATTTTCCAACACTTACCTGGTAAAGGGTTTGCCTTTTCTTTAAAGGGAAAGTCACGAGCCTGTTCACAGCCCTGCAGGGCTGTTGGCAGCATGAATTCTTCGCACACAGCTTGCGAATGAATTTAAACATCTGCAACACAGACATTTACAAATGTAAGACAGTGGGTAAAATGTGTTGTACAAACTCCCGGGGCGTCGTCACTACACAAACAAAAGGAACCTGGAGTTTCCACAAACATTAAAAGAAACATTTCTAATAACTACTAGATAAACTTTTCTGCTAAACAAGAAAAATATTATAAATATGATACATTTTGATCAAATTAATTAAACAACAACCCTGTTACACGACACTGGTAGTGGTGCATTACCACCACGAACTGCTGAGGAAGTGGACTGAAACAATGCAAACAAACAAACACATTAATTAATTAATCATTATTTTACAGGTTTGACTCGAACTTGATCTGATCTTAGTCTAAAAGAAAGATGAAAGGTGGTGGGCCGTGCATTATTATATATATTATATATCAAGGACTGCCAGGCCTTTAATTGTGTCCAGCATCAGAACAGCTGAAGTGAACAGGAGAGGACAAACATGTCTCCTGTTTCTGCAGATGTTCAGCTGACCAGCATCTGGCTGCAGTGGAGAAACGTTCAGGAAGTAGAAACTAATTCTCTCCTGGACTCTGTGTCTGTTTGAAGCTCAGCAACGTTCTTCAGAAGCTCCCACTCTGAGTGCAGCAGTGTTGCCAGGTGTACGATAATTATCGTATTTGTACGATAATTTTGCCCTCTGTACGATGTACGATCAATAATCCCGAAAAAGGCCAAAAATACGATAATTTGACCGTTCCTTGAATGTGTAGTTGTGATCGGTTTCCATCAGCCTGCCGCAACTGTCTGTCTGAGTTTTTTTGTGAACCCTGAATGCATCTTGAAATTCCAGCCAATCGTGCTTTTCTAAATGTGACCTAAGAGTGACGTATATGCAGAACAACGACCATGATTGGCTGAATAGCCCGCTGCGCCCGCCCCATGAGTTAGAATAGAAGAAAAAGCAGAGGCAGAGCCGTGTCTCGTGTGACACCGGTCTGGAAGAAGAAGTGATGAAAATGAGAGAACATTTATATAAAGTTAAATGTTAAATGATAATTAAGAAATATATTAAGAAAACATAGCAGGAAACCTGGGACATTACTGATACATCTCCCTGAAACGGTTCAACATGTCTAATGGGATGTCCAGGGTATGAAACAGAAAGAATGCATTAACAAAAATAAATAATTACAATTAATATTAAATTTACAATTAGGGATGTTTTTAGTAGTGATATCAGTAAAGCTAAAGATCAAGTTATTATTTCCTTGAAAATACAAACTTAATAGACAGAATTTAGTTGAGTTATTAAATTAAAACCGCCATGAAACAAAACAAGAAGCGTGGGGGGGCAGGCTCATTAGTTGCCACCAGACATTAATACGTATTATTGTCTATGGTTCCCACCCGTACTGATGCCACAACGCTGTGAGTGCCTGTTAGACGCAATTCAACAACAGAGTGACTATAGTGCATACTTGTTATTTTGGTTTTGACGGGTGTACGATAATTTCCCTCAAAATACGATAATTTTAGGGCTCTGGTACGATAATCCTACATTTCTCACCTGGCAACACTGGAGTGCAGCCTCTCAAACGTTGGTTCTGCTGAGTTCTGTCCACAGAACCTGCTCCACATCTCAGGTCCAGATGGTCCACTCAGCTGCAGTTTTAGCTAAGCGTTTTAGCATCCGTAGCTTTTAGCAACGGCAGGTTTTGTTCATTCAAGCGAACAGAGCTAACAGCTAGCAAATAAACAAAACAGAACCGATTACCTTCAACTTCCAACTGAATGTCCAGTCGTCGTCCAGAGTCAGACCAGTCGACGTCTAATAAAAAGCAAGTTTTACGAGCGCTCCGAGACAACAACAGTTTCTTGTCCAACAGTTGAAAAGGAAATGGCTACATTTGAACGAAGCGCGCGCGAAGCAAGAGGCGTTGATTGGTTGAATATGATCACATGATACTTCCTGCGATAAACAAGAGTGGCGTTGATTGGTTAGGACAAAGTTCACATGCAACCTGACAAGCAAGAGTGGCGTTGATTGGTTGGAACGTATATGATCACGTTCTACCCCCAATCCAATCATAACGCATGAAGACCACAACAGAAAAATGGCAGAAAGCAGTACTTCACGTTTCACGTACGCCTGGATAATAATGATGATAATAATAATACCCTGATGCATGCTCAATAATAATAATAACAATATACTATATATATATATATAT